>VDFB02345121.1:0-15276 GCA_007258455.2 Sequoia sempervirens
AATGAACTATCTCATTCTCTCAGCCATCTCCCTGTTAAATTAAAACATAGATGTACACCTATGGACTTACTTATTTGTCTCCTACAATTCCAAATACTTGTCTAGAATATATTTCTTATAATAACACAATGTGGCTAACTAATTTTGGACATAGTTAATATAGAAATCTTGCAAATTTAAACCTCTTGTTTTTCAATGTATGTTGGTGATACAACCCGCTACATTCTTTTGTTTATTTGGTGATACAACCTGCCCATTTCTTTTACAAAGAACTACTCATTTGCATAGAGTTTTAGGGGATTCAAATGTTTTGCAAGTGCACTTTAATTGATTCAAATGTAAGAACAACTAGAGGAAAATGGAAGAGTAGAAGACCAATTGTTCAAACATATCACTTTATGTGCTTGCAAGAAAGTGATACATTGAATAATTTTATTTTTTTGGTTTTGATAATGATTGATTTTGAAATTTGATCTTTGATTAAAAAATAATTAAATACATTTATTTTCATTTAATTTTTTTACACATAATAATACATTAAAATCAATTTTAAAGATAAATATTTAATTTATATAGAATAATTTAAATAATTGAAAGAAAAATATTGAATAACTTCTTTTTTTTGGGGTTTGGACAAATGATTGGTTTTAAAATTTTATCTTTATTAAAAAATCTTTAAATAATCTTTAAATAATATGTAGAAATCTCATATTTATAATTTAAAATTTTATATTGATTTGAATAACATTAAAATATTCATTATTATTATATTTAATTATTCATATTTCTATTTTACAATTTTAATTTATATAATAAAATGAATTTCCAACTTAAAATCTAAATTAAAAGTTAGTAAGTGAGAGAGAGAGAGAGAATTAGAGAGAGAAACAAAGATAAGAAATGGAGTGCTAGCGGGATATGGATAGAGAGAGAAATAAAGAGATACATAGGGAGACAAATAAATATAGAGATATAAAGATATAGATATTGAGGAATAAACAAAGAGATAAAGGAAAATAGAGAAGAGGAAAAATATAGATATAAAGTCACATAAAGAGAGAAAGATAAAGAGATAAGGAGACAAAGAGTAGGAGACACACACACATATATATATAGAGAGAGAGAGAAAGAGAGAGAGATCAAGAGGGAGATGGGGAGAGAAAGAGGTAGAGATACATAGGGATATCAAAAAGGAGGGAGAGGGAGAGAGGAAAAGAGAAAAAAATAGATAGAGGAAGATAGAAGGTAAGACAAATATAGAGAGAAATAGGGGAGAGAGAAGAGAGAGATTGAGAAACATAGAGATAGAGAGGGAGACAAAGTTATAAAGAGATCTTTCTCTATATATATCTCCCTCTCTCTACCTCTCTCTATATAACTTCCTAGATCTCTCTCTCTCTCTCTCTCTCTCTCTCTCTATTTCTCCATCTCCCTATTCATCTCTCTCTCTCTCCCTATTCCTCTCTATCTCTCTCCTTGCATCTCTCTCTTCCCCCTCTATCTTTCCCAAAATATATATCTATTTATCTCTCCCTCTTTCTATCCATATCTCTCCCTCTCTCTCCCTATCACTCCCTCTTTCTATATCTCTCTACTTCTCCTCTATCCTTTGTCTATTTAAATCCCCCTCTCTCCCTTCCTCTCTATCTATTTATATATCTCCCTCTCTATATCTATCTCCATGTATCTCTCACACACTCCTTGTTTCTCCATCCCTATCTCTATCTCTATATCTCTCTCTCTCACTCTCTCACACATGCATACTCCTTGTTTCTCCCTCCCTATCTCTATCTCTTTATCTCTCCCTCTCTATCACTATATTTCACCATCTCTATCTCTATCTCTATCTCTATCTCTATCTTTATCTCTATCTCTCTATGATTATATCTCATTGTCTATATCTCTATATCTCTATATCTCTCTATCTCTACCTCTCACTCTCTATCTAATTGTATCTCTCTATCTTTATATTTCCCTCTACCTCTCTCTACCTCTCTATCTATTTGTCTCCTTCCTCTCACTCTATCTTCATCTCTTCCTTTATCTTCCTCTCTCCTCTATCTCTAGGCATGCTTCCTCTCTATCCATCCATCTCTCTCTCTCTCTCCCTCTCTCCCTCTCTCCATCCCTCTTCCTAGACCTCTATACCAATATCTCTTTGCCTCCATCTCTCTATGCATATTTCTTTTTCCATATTTTCATACATCTCTATCTCATTATCTCTCCATCTCTCTCCCTCTATCTACCCTTATATCTCTCTCTACCAATTGACCTCATGTACAACACAATTTACAAAAAAAATCAAAACTTTCCCAAATTGACCTTCCACAACTCTTCGGTGTACCCATTGCCCACCAAGGTGCGATTGCTAGTTTTAATTTAATTTGATTTCACTTTGTTTAGTTTTAATTAGAAATAAACTATTATAATTTATATATGATGAAGTAAAACAAATTTACAATTGTGTACATATTGTAATTAGGAGATATGTAGACACGTGAAAAATGACACATGAAAAACTCACATAAGAGGTTTATACATTGATGTTAAAACTAAGAGAATAATACTTGTATATGTAAAACTAACTTCATAATTTATATTTCATTGAAATTTTAGGGAAACTAAATAGGGAATTTCATAAGTGTTTGGACAATAGATTTAAAACAAGAGGAATTCAAAAAGACCATGACTACAACTATTTCAAAGAAACACAATGGGAGACACCTATTGGATTAAAAATAGTATTACAATTATATTCATAATTTGGTCAAATTGATTACTTTATTCACAGGTGGAAAACATAACAAATGACTATAAAGATTAAAATTCATTTGATAAGATAAAAGTTGAATAATTTTGCATTAGTTGCATACCCAAAAATGCTAGGGAAGACCAAATTGCATATGCCACATCTAATGTTTGTTTAATTTTCCATAATCACAATCACATTAAGAATCTTGATTTTTTATACTTGTTCCATGTCAAATTTCTATAATAGGGTATTCAATTCATAATATACAAAGATCTAATTCCTCATGTCATGTAAATGCATTTGACTACTTTATGGTAATAAGGAAACATGCATTTGTAAGATATTATAAATCTTTATAATGAGTGTATTTAATGTTTCAAATAGAAAAAGGTTTGTTATGAAGTACCTTTGATTCTAATAAAATCTAAATTGTGTTGTGAATATCACTAGTAGATCACACATGAGATCCAAAGGAACATCTAAAATATAAATGAATATTTTTTATGTATGCATTAGAATAGTATGGAACATTTGAACGAAAGCAACTCTATTGTCATTAATAATAAAAATAAATATAAAATAAACCTCTAAATTATATTATAGAAGTGGGAAATATGGTAGAGGTTCTTTTAAATTTTAGAGGGTATATGTGTCATGACCATAAAAATTTAATATTTAAGAAAATCAACAAAATGTTGGGCTACAAAATAGTTCATTATTTAGGTAATAAAAGGGTTTCATGTTGAGACTTGGGCCTATATTATGTTGAATTTGTGATGTTTTGTTACTATAGTCTAGCTATAGATGGGCTATAGCATTGCTATTTTTTTGGTATGCTTGTAAAAGATTTGAGGCCTTTATAAAAACCTCCCTTTTACCCTTTATCAAAAAAAATATTTAGGTCATAAAAATATTGATATCACAAATATGTGTCAATGCCTACAAAGCACTCACATTGTAAATCACAAAAAGTATGAGCCACACAAACAACACAAATGTTTATTAGAGTTGTCTTTAGAAGTTCAAACTTGGAGATTGTGGTTTGCATATTTTCCCTAAAATCTACTAGGAAGAGTATTTCAAGACTAATCCCATCTAATGTCATGTGTGCCTACTGTTTCTACTTTAATATCCTATGATTAGACTGTCTTAATACAAATTTGTACCAATGAATATGGGAATTTAGTATTGGTGATTGTCCTTAGGTACCACATCACTTTGCTTATTGGAACAAAGGGAGAACATTTGCAAGGAAACCACCCTAAAAGATTATTTCTTCTAACCTATTGTAATGGCGTGAATTTGAACCCCTTGCAAATTCCCCATTTTCATACCCTTCACCTTAGAAAATATAAATTTGATGATGCAATCCTGACATCCACCACCTTTCCTTGTCCACCCAGCAGCCTATTTTCATGTTGGTGGAGGAGTTTTGTTAGGGACACATGCACGTTGTGCTTCTATCTTGATAGGATTCTTTCCTCTAGAATCTGTAGAGGTGTTATGTTTCTCCATTGGATGTGAATTGTAACTCCTCTTGCTCTCTTGACCGAAATAGAATGACTCCTTTGCCTCCATTTTTCCTTTCAAATTGGCTATTCCTCCATTCATCCTTGCTTCTGGACACTGCTAGGATCAATTCATTCTTAGCTTCAATCTACACACTCATCTTCACACTCCCAAGCTCTATTGTAGTTGCAAGCTATTGCTTTCTTGGCTCCTCCTCTCCATTGTTATGACAACATTGGTGTTGGAGAACTTGCAAGCTCACACCTTCCTCTACTTGCCTTGAGAGCACGTGGTTGTGAAGGTGATATTCACCATTAGAACTTACTTTTGCATCATCATACTTGCATAGTGGCATACTTTTTTGTGTTATTGCTTGGTATTTCCATTTCTAAACATTTCTTTATCATCTTTCTATACATCATTGCTATCTAGCTGTCCGTGGAGGTGGAAACACCAAAGCGGGGGATTGACTGAGGCAGTCCTATAAAAATAGCCCCAACATTTTCCTTAGTCTTGTGTGTGTAGCTACTTCTCGGTTAGAGTTATTCAAAGAATCACATTGCGACGAGTTTGGTACTATCTTCTCACTTCCTTTGTCAATTTAAGCATATCTAGTTAAAATATTCTTCTTGTTATACTTCATTTATGTAATTTGTCTTCATTTTGTCATAGCATAAAACTATATCAGACAGTTTGTGAGCTTGTTTTCTAGTGTTTTTATCTGTTCCTCACACTCCTTGTTCGTACAAATGCCAATGCCCCATTGGGACACCAATGTGTCATGTTGGAGTCTGTGTCCTACGCTACCATCCTTAGGTAGTGAGTTGTTTGATCCACAGATTAAACTTTGGGGATCAACTCATTTGAATCAATGAAACATTTGAGTTAGGAGAAGGACAACAGCAACCAAATTGATCTCCCTTTTCGACCTTATCATCTTAACCTTTCCAAATGCTTTAGCAATCTTGAGGTAGATCACAACAACTTGTTGCTTAGGACCCTACCATGACTTGGGGCCTTGGAGTAGCTGGTCCCCTCTACATTTTGGTGAACCTAACATGAACTATTTTGGTTCTATTTCGTAGTGTTGAAGGAATCTTCTCTTGTGTTCTAGGTGCATTGTAGGTTTGTGTGTTGCAGGGCGCACAACCTTGCAACCCCACCTACGACCCCTAGTTGTATAGTTAGAAGGATCCCTGAGATATTGGGAAGAAAAATCTAGATAGGTCACCATCTATTTACTGAGCCTTTGGGGTAACCTAAGGAAGTCCTCTTGAAGTACGTAAACATGGCCTCTTTTATACATCTACCTACTCCTCCCGCTCATCCTATGAATGGATCACCTACTATAACTTTTACATCGTAGGACCTACCTCTGAACATGAACAGAGAGCCATCTTCTCTATACATTCTCACTTGCATCAATGGGAACATCATGACTGGTGTTCTGGTTGATCCCACGTGTTGTGTGAATGTTATAACAAAGGAGACTCTATTGATAAATATTGCATAAGGATGGGTATGATGAATCAAAGAGCACAATACGTAAACACAAAGGAATCTCAACCCCTCCAATTGGCTCCACACTCTCTGTCTTGGTAGGACCCAGGACTGTAAATGCTCCCTTTGATATCATCCCATAGTCAAACTTGTTCAGAGTGAAACTAGGAATCCCATGGCTAGTTTCCATGAATGCAGTCACTTTGGTAATTCAAAATTGTTTAAAGTTTTCTCATGACGGATTTGTGTACGTTGTGCACAACACTAGATATAAACCTCTGGTATTGTGTGGCTTCTACTCGTTAGATCACTTTTGGCCTACCCCGGTTGGTCTGCTTCCTCCAAGGATGGACTTGTTGTATCGCACCTATGTCAAATACAAGAATGGGGGCATAGCGTTGAAGGTGACCTACCATGTCTCCCCTTATGCTATTTTGGTTAAAGGTTCTATGATCCCGCAATAGAAGGTTGCCTCTTCCTCTCAACAAAATGGGAAGGGTAAGTTTACTCGTGTCTAGGATCCTTCCTCTTCTTCTTTTGTTCCATCTGCTTCTACCTCTCACCATGATGTGGCACTCTCGGCCTCTACTCTCATGCCTTGCATGGGGAGTACGATGGTGCTCGCTTGGTGGAAGGCCAAGTGTCAAGTATTCAAACTTCCTATTTTACCCATGGTTCCTAGGCCTGTTGTCTATGGTAGGGGGAAGGGCCCTTGTGGGGTTGCCCCTACGTCTTGGCCTTCACAACCTCCTATTGCTCCTACCCCTCAGATAGTAAATGGGAAGAGGTCTGCTACTGAGGTGCTTGTCTCTACTTCTCCACCTGCCATCGTTTCCACTCCTACTCTCATCCAAGAGGCTACCCTTCCATCAAAAATGGTTGTGGAGGACACACCTATGGTAGAATAGGGGCCTCTTATTCCTTCTCAAGCAACGAGTTCTAGTTTTTGGAGCCAACAAAATTGGCTTGCGCATGAGCATAAGCATTAGAGGAAGGCTTTGGATGTTGAACAAGCTACTCGTAGAAAGCAGAAGGGGAGCCAACAACTCTTGTTTCAACATCTCTTATTGTGCTTCCCTCTACTATTTCTTCTAATTTAGTTCCTGTTGTCACCTAGAATTTCACCTTGTGCAAAGTTTACAAGAAACTGAGCATTCTAGAGCAACATGGGATCATCTCAAGGCTGCCAGTCACCTATAACTGAAATGAACCTCTGGAGAAGGTTGACTTCCTTTGGGTATCACCTAAACTATTGTTT
Source organism: Sequoia sempervirens (assembly GCA_007258455.2). NCBI lineage: Eukaryota > Viridiplantae > Streptophyta > Pinopsida > Cupressales > Cupressaceae > Sequoia > Sequoia sempervirens. The sequence continues at coordinate 7,020 of VDFB02345121.1, forward strand.
ATTTGAGAGGAAAGAGGGAAGATATACATAAATTAAAGGACTACACTAGGGTGATACACCAAACTGGTGAGAAATCATGAAATGAACACAGGAAGAACATACACTTGAAGGCCTAATTGCTATTCTTAGAGCAACTTCTTTCAGAATTAATGCTTTAGTCCTAATAGGTTTGGCCCACATACACATCTCAGGAAGGAAAGATTAATTTCATAGCTCTAAGATATGAATACATAATTACAAAACACAGTTAAAGACTTGCATTGTTCAAAAGAAAGATACAGAAATGAGAATCAATACAAACATGAACACAAACTTCCAAGGTAAAATCTATGTTGTATTCAGGATTCTAGTTGAGTTACAGAAAAACATACATTGATTAAGAAAGGATTGATTAAAAAATCACTAACTCTTCAGAGTGTGTAATCAGAACTCCCTACAAAAAGGAAAAAAATGCCTTATATACAGATTGATATCGGCCCATTAGGGCTTACAAAAATATCGGAGCCCAGAAAGATCTACCCACCGGATCTTTTTTGGATGAAGTTAATCTTTGAAGCCTCGTGTCCCTACTGTGTGTGTATAGGTGAAGAGTTACCCTCGTAGAAGCCTTCTTCAGATATTTTGCAGCTACTACATTCATTTGATCCATCGTGTCTGGTTGAGCTACTTCGGCTACACCTTGAATGCTCTGAGCCTGCAACAAATACACATCGCCCTTCACCCTATTGATGTTCTTTAAACGCCATGATTTACCTTGATTTCGATTGGGTAAATTATCCATGCGACTTCGGTGGTCAAACTTCCCTGTTGACGCATATCGGTGGGGAATGATGCGGTTAAAATCTTTCTTGAAATCCGGCATGGGGCGATAGCCGAAATGTAGCGAGCGAAAAACATACCCGATTCTGGAGCCATTGACAAAGATTAGCGTTTATCGCCAAAGAGAGATTAGTGAAGTGATAGTCCGCGATGGGGGAATCACTTTCTGTAAGAACACTCGTAATTAGATATATTGGGGAAGGCGTGCCCGGTGAACTTCGGCTTCGGCGAGGCCTCATTTCATCAGTCGGTAGGAGGTCATTAGTTTCTCCCCAAATGCAATTTACCTTGCCAAGCTTTGTATTCCTTCGCCAAGACCTCACGCAGTCGGGAAGACACCGTAGCGAGGATCAAATGTTGAACCGATATCTGCTTTTGTCGCTGAGATACCTTCCATTCGCCGAGACCTCTTGTAGACTTCCCTATCCTACGATGAACTCTTCATATCGTTTTGGGGGGGGGACCCTTTAAAGTCGCTGAGACATTACGTAGAACTCCCCCTCTTCTTGGCGAATTCTTTTTCATTCTGAAGGCTTTAATGCTCGGTGAGACTCACGCCAAAGTATGAACCCTCGACCAACCTCCTTTCTTTCGGCTTGACTCCTGCCGGTTGGGAAGAAGTCCTCCTGAGCTCCTTATGTTATGCCAAAGGCTCCTCCGTTGTCGGTGGACCGCGGCCGGGCTTTCTAATTGAAACACTATGAAAACTGATACCTAGCGATCGTGAGAGACATTACTACAGCTTCAAGTCTTGGCAAGGCCTTTCATCTTCGGTGGTTCATCATACTTCGACGAAGACCTACACCAAAGGCAATATCCTTACGAAACACATTAGCACATTAATGCAAGACTTAATGAGTGGGACCTCCGCGGTGAACCACTCAATCCTTTATTGAACTCTTAGTTACTATCGGCATGACCTCATGCCGAGCCTTAAAACCTTTGGCGAACTTCTTCATTCGGCAAGACATTTGATGTCAGTGGGACATCCCGGCGAAGTCCCTTAGTTACACCGAGGTTCTTTTGTGTCGGTGGGACCCCTGCCAAAGACAAATGCATAGAGGCCCATCCTTTCCTTTTGGTGAGACTTTCATCCTCGCCAAGACCTCCTGGAAAAGCCCCTCACTTTTTCTGAAAGAATCTCACTCCAAGACTCTTCACACGTCGGCGAGACATTGAACCTTCACTGGGACTTCTCACCGAGCACTGTAGGTCTCCCGAAGCCCGTGGTCGCCGAGAGTCTTGGAAAATGATGGTTGAATGGCCTATCGGCCAAGGAAATCCATGTGGTAAGAGGTCATACTGAACCCTCTCCATTATAGCGATAGGATCTGTAGGCTCATTCGGCATGACAGAAACTAGGTCTCAGTGACCTGCTTAGGATGGAAAGAATCAAATAGTCAGTTGGCCTGACAATAGGAGTGTCTTGCCGACTTTCTCCTTGGATGATTTTCATGCCGAATCTTCCTAGGGTAGCTTCTCCCACTGAGTTCCCTATGACCTAGCAATAGATGTAGAGTCTTTGCCCTTGTGTGAATGTCCCACTAGCCTCTGAAGATCTAACATTTCATTATCTCGCCTGATTTAACTGTAGGTGAAATGGAGGCAACAATTCTAGTGACCTTTGTAGGATGTTTGCCTGCTAAACATGAGAACTAGTGACTAGGCTTATCCATTGGGCATGGAGTCATTATAAAACTCAAAGAACAAATAAAATGTCAGTTTGCGTTAAAACAACATTTAGGGGATGGAACAAAACAAAAAACAAACGAACCATAGTGCGAAGCACTTATTGAAACATAAAACCTAACTAGATATGTACAAGAAAGGCACTTATCAGGCTTGAAAGCAGGGTTTAAGGTGTATCCCATTGACTGGGATAGGAAGCAAATCCCCTTCTGTCGTAGCCAGTTGATAAGCATTGTGCTCCTTATAGCCTATGATAATAAATGGACCAGTCCACATATTGTCGAACTTGGTGTGATGGCCTGGTCTGCTTTTCAGAACATCCCATTTGAGCACGAGGTCTCCCTCCTTAAAAAACTTTCCTGTAGCCTTCATATCAAAAGTCTTCTTTGTCTAGAGCTAATGATACTCTAAAGATTTCATTGCTCTGTCCCTTGATTCTTTGAGCTCCATGAGCTCTGAATACCTCATAGACATGGGGTCCTGCTCCTCAAACATCTCCAATTGGGGAACAATATCAAGAGCCAGAAACTCCATGAATAGTGGCAATCTTACCTCTTTACCATAGACCAACATATATGGCGAGTTACCAACAGACCTCTTAGGGGTCACTCTGTCTGCCCAAAGTGCATTCTTTAAACTACTGGGCCAGGTCCTTTGGTTGTCCTCTATGGTTCTTTTAATAATTCTGATGAGGTTCTTATTTGTGCTCCCAGCTAGGCTATTACCTTGAGGGTAATAATTTGAAGATGTGCTCTAATGAATGCCATGGTTAACGGCCCGGTCGGTTACCCTTAGACCCGTGAATGCAAGGGCGTTATCGGATATGATGGAGTCAGGTACTCCAAACCAAGTGACTATATCTTCATAGAAGTCCAACACTGAGGATTCATTTGCTTCCTTCAATGCAACCGCTTCTGTCCACCTCATAAAATAGTCAGTGGCTGTAAGGACCCATTTGTGACCAGCACTGAAAGGTGGATTTATTGGTCCAATAAAATCGATGCCCCATCTCATGAAGGGATGCTTTACTTGAATTAGATGTAGGGGCATAGCAGGCAGCCTTTCCTTTCTTGAAAATAGAGCACATTTGATGCACTTTTTTGACCAGGAATACGCATCTTTGAACAAGCTGGGCCAGTAGTAACCAGCTCTCATAACCTTCTAGGTAGTAGTTCTGGGAGCAAAGTGACCTCCTGCAGCTCCATCATGAAACTCATGAAGCACTTTTTCAATTTGGTCCCTATGAATGCATCTTAACAGGACACCATTCAGATCTTTCTTAAAAAGAACCTTGCCCATTAGCACATATGGTATGGACTGTAGTCTAAAGTATCTTCTTTTGGCTTTGTTCAAACCTAATGGGCATTGACCAGTTTGTAGAAATTGGGTCATATCTTGAACCCAATTAGTTATCCCCATGGGTACATCATCTTGAGCATTCTGAGGCTCATTTGTATTGGCAAGCACAACATCCTTTTCTAGTTCACTTTCACTGCTCGACCCTGAAGCAAGCTGTTCACAAAGACCTTTACCTCTAACTAGTTTGGTGATGCTAATATCTACATCGTACTCCATGACCTTAGTGATCCACCCTGCTCTTTTTTCATTCAGATCCTTATTCAACAGAAATTCCTTCACACTTGAGTGTGCAACCAGAATATGAACCTTATTGTTTGAAAGCAAAGGTTTAAATTTCTTCAGACTTCTAATCATAGAGAGGACATGCTTTTCAACAAATGTATACATTTCTTCATAATCAACAAGTATTTGGCTAAAGAAGGCTATGGGTTGCTCCAAATTGTTGCTATTCTTCTTAACCAGCATAGCAGAGATTGCACCACCACTACCAAAAGCATATAAAAAGAAGTCTTTAGAGAAGTTAGGGTTTACCAATGTCGGAGCAGATGCTAACACCTCCTTGATTTCTCCAAAACTGTGCTTTGACTCCTTTGTCCAACTGAAGACTGCATTCTTCTTTAACATGGTTGTTAGAGGTTGTAGCAGGTTTTCCACGTCTAGAATGAACCTTCTCAGAAAGTTGATCTATCCCAGAAAGCTCTGTAGGCCCTTCTTGTGATTAGGTAGCAGCAACTCAAGTATGGCTCTGACTCTTTGAGGGTCAATAGTGATTCCCTGCTTTGACACTATGTGTCCTAATAGTTTCCCTTTATGGATAGCAAAGATACTCTTCTTTGGATTGAGGGAGATACCAAACTCTCTGCATTTTTCAAACACTTGCCTAAGATGTAACAGATGTTCATCAGCATTCTTAGAATAAACTGTGATGTCATCTAGGTAAATCAGTATAATCTTGTTGATCAAACTTTGAAATTCCATGTCCATGGCTCTCTGAAATGTGGCACCAGCATTGGACAAACCAAAAGGCATCCTTTTGTATGCCATGGTGCCCCATTTAGTTGTAAAAGCAGTCTTAAACTGATCTTCCTCTTTAACCAGCACCTGATTATATCCTGAAAAACCATCTAGTAAGGAAAACCTTTCAGAACCAGCAACCTCTTGTAAGATTTGTTCCATGGAGGGCAGTGGGTAGTGGTCTTTTAGAGAGGATCGGTTAAGATCCCTAAGTCTACACAGAGCCTTATCTCACCACTTTTCTTTCTAACCGGTACAAGATTAGAAACCCATGAAGTGTGCTTGATAGGGAAGACAATACCCCCCTCAACTAGTTTAGTCAGCTCCTTAATCATTAGGGGCTCAAGTTTAGGATTCAAGGGCCTTTGTTTCTGCCTTACTGGCTTGGCGTTAGGTTCTAATTCAATTGTATGCTGAGCAATATGGGGATCAAATCCTTTCAAATCTGAATACTCCCAAGCAAAGACATCATGAAACTCTTGGCACAAAGCAACAAAAGCTTGTCTATCTTCAGGTGAACAAAGTTTTCCTATCTTAAGAAGTTTACCTTTGAAAATCTCCAGCTCTTCATAGTGTTCTTCTTTAATTTGCAAGCTAGCTCTACCCTTTTTGAGCTGATCATCAGTACTGAAAATTGACTCTAAGGTAACCAAGTCTTTGGGTAATTTATTTGTCTTTAGTTGTATGACTTGATCACCATACTATTGCTTGAGTTTTGCTTGATTCACCGTGGAGAATTGATCTTCTTCGAGCAAGAAGGGGAGGATCTGCTCATCACTGTCAAAGACTTGCCAGTGAATGTTGTTGTCAGGAATTGAGGGTCTGACTACAACCTTCACATACAGCTGCACCTTCTCTTTTTGGATGTCATTTGAAATATCAAACTGTGCTCCAATGGCTACGATCCTGTCAGCATGCTTATTCTGGTTTCTTGGGATAGACACTAAATTAAAGGCATCAAATTCCTCAAGCATGTTCCACACTTTGTTTCTATAAGACTTCAATGTGTCATTTTTAGCCACATTCAGGCCCCTCACTTGATTAACAACTAATTTGCTATCTCCATGCACTTTCAAGCGGGTTATTCCTCTTTTTCTTGCCCATTCTAGACCTTGAACTAGGCCCTCATATTTAGCAGTGTTGTTAGAGCATGCAAAAGAAAAATGAAAAGTAGCATAGTACTTATCACCTTGCGGAGATACCAACATTGCACCTCCTCTAGCACCATTTTTTCTTCTTGAACCATCAAAATACATTTCCCATAGTCCATTTAGTGGTTGCAACAACTAATCCGCATCTTTCTGTAAGTTTGGAATCTCTATGTCAGGCTCAAGAATGACATAGTTGTCCATACTAGCATCTTGAATAAGGTCCTCAGGACTATCCAATACATTCTCAACTGCCCATTCATGCAACAACATGTCAGGAACTACTTCTGATTGGAGTTCTTGAGCAACAGCTAGTTCATTGTCAGAAAGAATGACACAATTTGTGTCTGCACCAATAGGAACATCATTAAAGGGACTTGGGTTATATGGCTCAATGTGATCTTTAGCTAGTCTCTCAGATTTAATGGTAACCTTGGTTCCATATCTTGTTCTAAATAACATATGTGACCAATCAGCTGATACATAACCACCTATCTTGGCTGTAGAGTCTCTAGATAAACACAAGGAAAAGAAGGGTGGAAGGTCTATGACACATATGTCTTGAGGAACTAAAAAATTTGGACAAACATTGAGGGTGAGGTTTAAATCTTTGATAATACCCAAAGTATTAACTGAAGTACCATCCAATTGGATCACTCCCTTCTCTAAAGGCTGGTATTTTAGTCCAAGTTTGTCAGCAATCTATTTTGGCATGACGGAGCTACTAGCTCTGCTATCTACCATACAGTTATGGACTAATTTATCACCAATAATCACTGACACGTAGAAAGGAGGTGGTTTGACTTCTTTTCCTACCTCTTTGCTGGACTGTTTATCATCTACCTAAGCATTATTTGTCAAAACAACCCTATCTTGACCTAATGGGGATTCAGACTCACCTGATAACTTAAGATTTGACAAGGTTGAACATAGAATATCCTTTTGACCAGGGATGACCAATGAATCCCACATAGACATCGTCACATTTGTCCTTTTCATACTATCAAGAATGTTAAAAAGTACAACTGGGTTTACTTTATTGTGTACCTTTACACCAGTGTGATCAGCTTGTAAGCGTGGTTGCTCTTTAACTGGGAGTTACTGATTTCCTTGCAAAACACTAGCCACTCGAGAGGTAGATGGTTCCACAGCTGCCGCCCTTCCTCTATCATCTACTTGGTCAAGCTCAAATGCTCTTTTTTTTGCCCTGGTGTTAGCTGCAACTGGAGAGCTATCCTCATTCAACCCACAGAATTCTTGACCTTCCCAATTAAGCAGGGTTGTATCATTGCTTAATTGGTCTTGATGTTGTGAAGACGCATCATTGCATGCACTCTGCTATGAACCTGAAGCATTTTGTACCATCAGTGCTTGATTGATGAGTCCATTTGAACAAGTGGCTTGATTATGAGGCTGGTTACAAGGGTAGCACCACTCATAATCAGCCGCTAAGTTGTTTTGAGTGGGAACCAGGTCCCTGACTGCACTAACAGGTGCTGGATTATAGGCCTGAAAAGGCCTTGTGTTCATACTCTATCTTGGGCCCTGATAATTTCCCTGATACTGCTATCTATTCCCTTGGCATTACTGCTGTTGACCCTGAAAAGGCTAACTTGAGGCCTGATTTTGCTATTGATAAGGCCTGGAATAGGTCTATTGCTTTTCCAAGTTCACCAACTTGTTACCAAAAGTCTGTAAAAGACTTTTGATCTCTTGTAATTCATTTGACAAGCTTGAAGCAACACTTTCTTACTTGTCAATGGTTTGAATAACAGCTGGTAGCGTTGGTACAACTGGTAGAGGTGTGAAAGGAGGTATTTGCAAGGGGATGTTTGAATGAATTTATGGAAATATTGGCATTGGTGGCCTGGGAGCAATCTTACTAGCTTGTATTAAGCCGTTCTCAGCTCTGATAGCTACTTCAAGGCATCTGGTAAAGACAATCCTCCCATTGACTGTATCATGACAGCTATATCGCTGTTCAGAGCTCTCAAAAAGTATAGGAATGCATACTCTGGAGGTGGCCTCACCATTGCAAGGATTCTATCCCAAGTTCTTTGAAATCTGAAGTTGAAGTCATTCATCTCCTCTTGCAGAGCCCTCTTAATTGTAGTTAGTTGCTCCAATAGAGACAAGTTGTCAGACCTGTCTTGGAATTGCTTGTGCAATTTTTCTCCAAAATCATCCCATGTTGCAATTGAATTGACTGGTAGGCTCCTATACCATTG
>VDFB02345122.1:0-19713 GCA_007258455.2 Sequoia sempervirens
ACCTTCTTTCTAAGAAAAATCCCTTCACTACCAACGTTGCTTTGTATCTTTCCTTCTTCTCATCACCCACATGCTTGATCTTTACACCGATTTGTTTTGTAGGGGTTTTCTTCCTTTTGGAAGATTTACCAACTCCCAAGTTTTATTTTCTAGCAAGGAGTTCATTTCTTCCTCCATCACTTTTTTCCATTCTTTGCAATGCTCATCTTTACAAGCTTCCTGAAAACCATCAATTAATAGAATATAGTCTAAGGGTGTATACCTTTGTGAAGGCTTATAAGACCTAGTGGATTTGTGAACCAACTATGGTGTTGTGTTTTCAATTTGAATCTCTTGTAAAGTCTCCTACAAGGTTTCTTCTTGTTGTTATTCCACATTCTCCTCTTGTTGTTCATCATACTCTTGATCTTGTTGCCCATTTTCTTGCATTGGTGGGATATTTTCTTGTTTTTCTTCAAACCTGTCAACAATTTTCTTAACCTCCAAATTACCTATAGTCCTCTTAAACATCTCTAACTCATTAAATATAACATCCTTGCTTCTAATGATCTTATGTTTGACTGGATCCCATAAGCGATAGCCAAATTCACCATCCACATATCCCAAGAAAATGCATTTCATAGATTTATCATCTAGCTTAGTTCTATTCTCTTTAGGAATATGCATAGATGCTTCACATCCAAATATTTTCAAATGAGAATAATTCACCTTCCTACCAGTCCAAACTTCTTTAGGAATTCTGCCATCCAAGGCTATAGTAGGAGATCAATTTATGAGGTAACACACTGTCCTCACTACTTTTTCCCAAAATTGCTTTTCTAAACCAGAATTTGACAACATACTACTCACCTTCTCCATGATAGTGTGATTCATCCTTTCTGCAACACCATTCTATTGAGGAGTGCTAGGGACAATCTTCTCATGCTTAATTCCAAACCTGTTATGATATTCCTTGAATGCATTTGAGTAGTATTCTCCACCATTATCTGTCCTCAAGAACTTGAGCAATTTGTTAGTTTCTTTTTCTACAAAAACATGAAACTTTTGAAATATCTTAAATATGTCATCTTTTCTTTTCATGGGGTAGACCCAAACCTTTCTAGATGCATCATCTATGAATGTTACAAAGTATGATGCTCCTCCTAATTATTTAATATTAACAGGCCCAAATACATCTGATTGTATCAATTCTAACAAATTTTTCTTCAGTTCATGACAACCTCTAAGAAATGAAACTCTTTGTTGTCTACCATAAATACAAAGCTCACAAAGATCAAGATTATAAGATTTCAAACTTGGTAGAAAATTTTTTCCCATGAGGATTTTTAGTCCCTTCTCACTCACATGACCCAAGCGCCTATGCCATAGATCTACTAAGTTTCCTTCTTTTGCAACAATAGTTGTATATGATCTTTCTATCATTGTCATCAATGTATACAAAGTCTTGGTCTTGGGTTCTTTAGCCATGACCAATGCTCCTTTATTGATTTTCCAGCCACCTTTCTCATAGCTTACAAAATAGCCTTCATCATCCAATCATCCCACAGAGATCAGGATCATGTGCATTTTTGGTACATACCTAACATCTTTTAGTAGGATATCTTTTCCTTCCTTTTTTTTGATCTTGACATCTCCACTGCAACAATGCTGCAAAAATGATTATTTCGCAAATGCACTCTACCATAATCACCAAGATTATATGCAACAAAATTCTCTTTACATGGAGTTACATGGTGAGATGCCCCAGAATCAAGGATCCAATCAAAGCTACTACTAGAGGTATTTAAGCATACATCTTCTGCTAGAACAATAAGTAAAACATCTCCATCCGTAGATATAGCAATGGTCTCACCTTCATTTGTGCTAGTTGGCTTCTAAGTTTGATCTTTCTGGCTTCACTTCCACACTTGACACTCTCTCTTCACGTGCCCCAGTATTCTATAATGATAACAGGTGATCTTGCCCCTTTTTTATTTGGATCGACCTCTCAATCTTGAGCGTCCTTGATGGCCTCGATCAATCCTCCTACCACGACTAGCTAGGGATAGAGCTTCTCCTCCCCAGTTTCCTAAAATTAACTTTCATTGCAGCTCCTCATTCATTATGCTACTGCTAACATCATCAAACTTTAGGGTTCCTGTAGGCGTTGAAGTTCTCATAGCAACGATCAAATTTTCCCAGCTGTCTGGCATAAAACACATTAGTAAATTAGCTCTAATTTCATCATCCAAAAAAAAATTAGTAGAGACAAGTTGGTTGTTGATTATATTGAACTAATTCAAGTGCTATGCTACTGAAGCACCCTCCTTCATCTTGATATTGCATAGTTTCTTCATCAAGAAAACCTTATTTGAAGCCATGTTCTTCTCATAAAGATCATGAAGCATTTTCCACAAATTTTTATCATCTTCTCTCCAGTAACATTAAAATACACACTCCATAGGGAAAAATTAGCCCCGTTTAACTTCTCCATATCACTCACTGCTGTTGTCTCCATTAGTGGATCTAATCTTTATAAATTCCTTCAATGAGCCCAATGATTCTCAGCTGCAAAAATCTGATCTCTTCCACATACAATACTTTAGCAATGACTATAGAGGCTTTTCTCATTATGTCTTGTGTTGACTCCTTAGCTTTAACAGACTTGGCTTGATAAAGTTTAGCTCTTATATCTTGGATTTGGTACTAGTTGTTGGGATAGGAGCCAATGATAAATCCTTCTATAATATAATCTATTGTTATCAGCAATAATAAAAATCTACTAAAGAACATAAAAACATAGCACAACAAAACACACAGGACATAGGATTCTACACATACGCATACACCCAATTTGATGACTTGTATTTTAAAAAAACTCCAGGGATATACATATATATGTATTACGTTTCCACACACTTCTATCATAATGATAGGCTATGGAGGTAGTTGAAGAACTCATTCTATAATTTTCATATGATAAATGATGGAGAGTTCTAGACTATGGGCAGTGAGAAGGAGTAAATGCTAGGATGCAAATGAAGATTTCAATGAAGCAACAGTGACATTTTTTTGGCAAAAAGAAGCCTCTTCATTTAGCTTCACATGTCATATACTTTAACAAGATCAAACCTTCTTATGGACGAAATTGCATAGAAGAATTCTTACCAAGGGCCATTTGTGGAAGATTTGCATCCAATGGCCAAGTAGATGTCCCTTATGCTTGGCTGATGTGTTGGCCTAGGCCAATGAAGAGCACCACTTGGGGTGATAAATGGTTGGTGGCTCCATCTTTACTTGTGTGGCAGATCTGGAAAGAAAGGAACAAAATGATCTTTTGTGAACAAAGTTTGGAGGTTGAGGTGGTTATTAGGAAAATAGAGGATAGTATTTTTGAGGTGACCAATGCAAAAAAAAGAATCTATATGAACACCCATTTCACAAATTGGGACAATAAAATTTGGAAGAATTGGGGAATGCTTAGGCCTTCTATAGGGGATATAATGAGTAAATCAAAGAATACGAAGTAGGATAAATGGATACCACCCAAGATTGGTCAAGTCAAACTCAATTTTTATGGTGCATTGAAAGGGAACATAGGTTCGACTGGGGGCTCTATCAAAGAAGATTGGTGTACCCACTAACAATGAGGCAGAGATAGAAGCACTTTCCTCAAGCTTATGACTGAAAGATATTGATAACCCAAATAGTATCATAATTTAAGTAGAAAGAGAAAGAAAATATTCTATAATTCAATTAAAAATTAATGTTAAAGAATATAATGTAAATAATTTATATAAAAATTTAAATTATTTACTTTAAAATGTCTACTTCATTTTCCCTTTTGATTTTTTTTCCACTTGGACTCAAGAATGTGAAAAAAATCTTCTAAATTGAAGGATTATAAACACTTTTAAAAATATCCACTCCTATATTATAGAAAATTGACTTGGACAAAAGATGTAGCACATATAACTAGATTTCTCATAAAATCTATCATCAAACACATGAATACATGAATATAGGGGCATGTAGATGTGACCATCATGATATGTAAATAAAATACCAATATAAGGATCAATATCATCATGGATAGTATTAAATGTTGAAACCTTGCATCATACAAAACATCATCAATGTGTCACTAGTAAATAGAACTACATTATCATCCACCGCACAAAGGAGATAACTATCATGAATCATGCATATTAATGAGGGAAAGTCATAAAAAGTGGAGGAACATGAATCATTAAAATTTGTCAATTTTGAGAAGTGGATATAAGCATGAGAACAAATCACTCATGTAATTAGAATGGTCAACAAAGTGGAAGAAAGATGCAATGTCATAAAGGACCAAATGATATGAAATGTCAAAGAATTAAAATACCTTATAATCAATAATATATGTATTAAGGTAATTGAAAAACAAAGAATCATATTGGAAACCATGATGAAAGATATAATGATGAAGAAAAACTAAGGGTTGGAAGATATGGATTAAGAAGATATGAAAGAATGGAAGCTCCAAACACTAATCAATATAATATTATTAAATCATTGATAAAGGGTGGATCCAAACCCTATTCAAATCTAAAATAAAAGATCGAAAATCAATAAATATTTTATGAAAAAAATTTCCATAATATTGAGTGAATGTACATTAATGTGATAGAATGTAGAGTACAATCAATACAATAAAGATGAATATGGTAGAATGTATAGTACACACAATTAAATAAACATAAACTCATACATATATAAAATCTCAACAACCTTCATATATTCATCATATCATAATCTAATACATAGTCATAAATTTGTTATCACACTTAGTATATGTTTCACATCTCATACAATGATCTCTCTTACTCACTCATCTGTGTACATTCATACTACCATTTTTTCCATCTTACTCTTTTCTTATTAATGTGATGTGTCCATTACATATCCTCATGTTATATGTATATTTTCTTTATTACATATAGGGACATATCTTTATTCATATTCCTTCATCAATATGCTTCTATAGAGTTGTAAAAATTAATTTCTAGGTGCCCCGATACTATTCTATTGCCTTGTGGTGATCATGATTATTCTTGTTTGACTTTAGGATGTGTTATCTTGTTGTTAGTCTTGGGCGTTGTAGCAAGTTTTTATCATTGGCATCTATTAAGTTTTCCTTTTATGATTAGTGAAACTCCATCCTCTAGTGTATGGTGAACAACCAAAAGCTAAAATAGTTAAGGGGTTTATGGGTACCATGAATGCGGAGGAAGAGTGGAAATCCTTAGGTCTACTCAAAGCAATTATTGACAATTTATACCTACCTTATGTTGTTTCTTCGTAATGAGTCATTTTTTTTAAACCTTCCTTAATAGACCTAAATTTTTTGTATTAATATAAGTTATAACATAAATATGAAAATTAAATTTTGTAATAAATATTTTTCTATTTAAATATATTTATTTTCTTTATAATTATACATTTTGAAATGTAATAGTATTATTGTAAGAATAAGACATATTTAAAAATAAATATTATTGTACTAAAATATTGTATTCATAAAAAATATTACAAATAATTTCATTTGATTTTATTACATCAAAATGATAGAAATTAAAATTAAAAAATTGCTTTAATATATTTAAATTACATAAAACATCCCTTAATAATATTATGAAATTTAAATCATCTAAAATTTAGAATAAATCATGTTTTAGAAATATGGAAAATAATTTAACTATCACAAAAGTAAAATAGATTCATATTGCAAATTATTACATAATTTTAAGTATAAAAATAGAAAAAGTTTGTAAAAAACCATCTTAAACTTTTTATATCATCATTTTTACAAATTTTAATGTAATGAAAGTCCTTTTGCATGCCTTATTCCTACAATTGTATGTCAAAATAATTTATAATTTTAAATTTGTTTTCTATAACTATAAATTTGGTGGAGAGAACAGATGGTTTTTGAAGGCCACTGTTGTTGCCTTGTGCACTTGTGGTTACCTTTCCTATAGAGGTGGAAAGGGTGGTTTACTGGGCTCTAAAACTTCTGTTGTTGGAGCTTTGTTCTAGATCTATGTTATGCAAGTTATATTCTTGGGTTCAAGGTCCCTGTCAAAACTTGGATGTATAAGATTGTGGATCCCTTCAAAATCCATAGTTTTGGGTTTAAGGTCCCGATCAAAACCAAAGGGCTGTAGTGGGTTGTTGGTCCCGTCAAAACCAATGAGTGCAAGATTCATGTAAAATCTTGGTTCTTGTTTGGGTAGCCCATTGGGTTTTGGTTGGGTTTTGGCTTGCTATTTCCCTGTGGTGTTGTTGGTTGCTTTTGTATCTATCTCTCAGGCAGCTTGTTCATCTTGCTGTGGGTTTTGGGTCCCCTTAAAACATGAAGGTTTCGGGTCCATTCAAAACCTATTTTTTCCTCTAATAAAAAACTATAAATCTGGAAATTACAAGAATTATAATCCCTTTGCATTGTGAATAGAACAGCCACATTTAAATAACATATTGAAAGATGTAATAGTTTATTAAAAAATCTAAAGATGCTTCAAGTTTAGAGTGACTTATAAAATGAAAATGAGTAAAATTATATATTCAGTGTGAAAGCTATGATTATTTTCTAGATAGATGGTGAAAGAGTGAACCATCTCATCTTCTTTCATGAAAAGGAATTTCATAAGATTTCAATAAAAAAATTATTATACATAATATAAAATAATCAATGAAATTGACTATATGTGATACTTAGATTATCATATCTATTTCAAAAAAAAATTTATTCTCAAATATAAATTCTCCACCTTCAAATAACTACTTTTAAACTTGAGGAAAATATAACTCAATAAAAGAAGGTTAATAAATTCATAAGATAGACTTCATTCTAGTTGACATCAAAAGATACATTATTTTACATTCATAATAGTTGATAAAAATGATCATGTTTGTGCTAATGTCTAATATAAAAAATTTGAAATCCAAATATATTCTATAAAAATAACCATTTCAAGGACTTTACACAAGCATTTTGATTAAAATAATTTTGTAACTATGAAGTAATTTGATTATATAGAGTATTTACATTTAAAGTTGTTTAAAATGTTAGGGAATCTATGAAGGATGTTGATATTAGTCTCTATAAGGTAAAATCTATTGAAAAAATAAATAATAAAAAAATGTTAGAAGATAATTTTTTATTTTGGATATAATTTTTTTAAAAGATAATATAATAGAGATTAATAAATAATTTTTAATAATTTTAAATAAGAAAATTTTAAATATATATAATTTAATATTTGTATTAATTTTATTTTTTCAAATTTGAAGCAATATGTTGAATGTTTTTTATTTAAAAAGTAGGGCAGGGCCTTGATTAAGATACAAAACAAAAAAAAACATACAAACATAAAAACTAGAATAAAATAGAACAAGCACTAGATCTTGAACCTAATAACTTTCCCACAAGGGATTGTCAAGAAAAAAGGAGTCCTTTTTAGCGAGACATTCCTTCTTACATTGTACAACTACCCAAGAAGAATCAATAACCAAATTTGAACCATTTAGACAAGATGGGAGAGAAACCCTGTTAGAGTATCTAATAGATGGAGCAAGTCTAGTAGAAGAATAGGGAGGAGAAGAAACAACCATGTCAAAAACTAGAGAAACAAGAACTATAGGAGAAATAAGACCTTAATTAGTAGAATTATTTTTCATCTAATATGAATGGGAAGGAGGCCCAATAGGCGATTGGAGTTCCAAATATTCACTACTAGTAGAAAAAATATCATTAGGGTACACGGTCAGATAGTTAGGGATCACACCTTTCCACTAAGTGGAAGAAGACACAACCTGAGAGCCACGAGGATAGTTGTGGGCCAAGTGTCTGGAGTAGCAAAAATATATCTACAAAAAAAATGGGGTTCCTTCATAATTGACATGTTGAGACTAAGACTAGCCATTAACTTGAAGCACAACCTCACTAGGTAATGCATGAGTCAAATCAACCTCCACCAAAATATGAGCATAAGAGGTGTGAGTAAATATTTGGAAGTAATGTCCACTTTCAAGAACCTATCGGGAACATTACCAATGCCTTCAAAATTAGAGAGACACCAAAATTATAAGGGAATATAAGGAAATCTTTCCCAAATAGGTAAAATATCAATGAATTCCTTCAAGGGGTTAAGGGAATGAACCCAAGACCACATCGACAAGGGATGAGAATCCTATTCCCATAAACCATGATCTTAAAGCTTTTTTATCCTTAGAAGAATTAAAATAGACAACAAAAAAACCTCTAGAAAAAGGGTAAATCTCAATATTACCCTCTAATAGAGGTGTCCAATGCTTCAAGATCCAGAGATGTAGATCTAGAAGAGAAGGACACAAGCAACATAATCTATCAATTAAGCCATTTCTAGAGAAAAAAATATTAAAATCAAAGGCTTCTTTCCCAAGAGAAATCATAAGAGAAATATTTGCATAGGCACCAGTGGGTGCACCACAAAGCCTACCCACACCTTCATGGACTACACAACATCAACGAAGGAAGACAAAGAAGTATCCACAACCGAAACAAAACCATGTGATGGCAACAATTCCTTCATAGCAAGAGATAGAGAAACCTTAGTGTTGAATGATGTTCAATACAACTAAGAGGGGAAGGTGAATTAGTTGTAGCAAATTAAAACATCAAAACCCTCAACAGTAATCAAATCCACAAAAAATCATTTAGCCCTTATTATGTTAAAGTGATTAATCATGAAATGTAAATAAAATAAAATAAAATAACAACACCATACAGAAGCGAACACTATATTTACATGGAAAACACAATGAGAGAGAAATTGTAGTGAGGATTAGCTCATAGTATAAGTGATTGAAAAATTGGTATAAGTGCTCACTACCAGAATAGGACACACTGCCAAAAAAGGCTCACAACCAAAGCTCACTACCACAGAAAGAAACAAAGAAGATAAAAGAGAAATATTATGGAAAGAAAAAAATATTGATATAACAAGCAATCCACCACAAATTTTGCAACACTTTCATAGCCTTGCATAAAATATTGTAGACACCTTCACCTCACTGCATTCAGGAGTCTAACACTTTGAAATTCACAATACTTTGCTCAAATTCACATCTATACTTCTACTAGTTGCATCACATTCATCACTTGCATCTATCTCTCATCTTTCTTATATCTCTCTTGCATCTTTCAACAACATCACTCTTATTTATATCAACCTCAACCTTGAAAACTTTCTCCAAGTGCAACAACTATCCATTACATTTAAAATTTAAAATTAGGTCTACATAGTCGAAACAATCCTAAAGTGGATAGGAATAAAGGTGACCCATATAAATTCTTAATTAGGACCCAATTTAATTCTAATACAATTCAAAATGATTTCACAAGCTTCGCATGTATTGTTAAAACAAGGTTGACCAATACCCATGCTAAACACCATAAAAAATTAAGTACGCGCTTCATTATATCAATCTAAAACTTCCAAAAAAAAATCGCTTGAAAGTAGCAACCTATCATGGTTTAAAATTGGCTAGGGAGAAGGGGGTATCCAAAGTTTGGGTAGAAGGGGATTCAATGAATATTATTAACTTCCTAAGGAAAATTTCCCCTTCCTCTTGGTCTATTGAAAGACTTATTACTAATGCTCTCTCTATGCTAAATTACTTTGATGAAGTGTATAATTCCCATTCCTTTTGAGAGGATAATGGGGTCATGGAATTTTTGGATAACCTTAGCATTTCTTTGGCTATGTCATGGGAGGTTAATGGAATTTTTTTGGTGGAGTTTATTTCCTTGCTTAACAATGATAACACCTAATGTTTTGAGGGGGGTCAATTCATCAGGTGGTCTTAAGGGATGGTGAGTTAATTATTACCATCTAATGATGATTAAATGTTTAATGGTCATGGAACTCATTGGAATTTGTGGGAGGATGAGTTTTATATTCATTTAAGATAACCAATTGAGAGGCAAGGATAAGATGTTCGAAACCAATTAACTTGACTAGTAACCCAAAATTTTGAAGAAATTAACAAATAGAACCTTCTAATAAGTAGGATGACTTATCCCAAAGGGGGAAGGATGTCACATCCCTATAAAAAGGCCATCTCAAATGACAATTATGTGTGGTAAAAGAAATAATAAAAAATAAAATAAAGAAAGAGTGTAGTCAATTGCAAATTAATGAGGCATGGTCTAGGATATGGGCCTATGGTGGGGGAATTGAACTAGAAAGGTCTCGATAGATGGAGAAAAACCTACCATGTAAGTCTAATAATTCTTAAAATTCCATTAAGAAGGAATAGGCACAACTAAGCAAGGAGGAGTTTATGTCATTAATATATTAAGGTGACCCTTCACTTGACGCGGGAGTGAAAACTCACATGGGAAGAAAATAACATGCAGGAAAACTTTAATCCCTCATATACCCCCCCTTTGTTTATTATTCAACTTTCAATTCCAATTAGAAGGAGAGTTTGATAATGAATGGGAAAAGAAAGGCATAGAGGCTAAGGAAAGGGAAGAACATAAGAAATTTGTAGGAAACATAATAGAGGATAAATTGGGATGAGAGAATGGTGTGAGAAAAGAGAGAATTTACATGGGTTAAAGAGGATTGACCAAGTTTGGAAAGGAGCATGGGAAAAGAATGTAGAAATATGGAGTAGAGAGAAGTCATGTCAAGGATGGACGAATTCAATAAAGGAAATGTGGTCTCATGGAATGCAAAGATTGCAAGATATGTAAAAAATGGATTTGTTGAAAAGGCTTTAGAATTTTTTTAGCAAAATCAATTGGTAAGGTTGAAGCCAAACTCAACAACTATTTCACATATCACCCATGCCTATGCCGCCATGAGTGTTTTTGAATAGGATATTGACATATAGCTAGGTATAGAGGAAGGATCGGGAGTTTTGATGATGCAATAGGAGAAGATTTTTGGATCAAAATCTACAAGGAGATTGGAAAGAGGAAATATACAAATATGAAGTGGCATTGGAGGAAGAACATAACATTAGAGGCACATGAAGGAATGACTATAGATTTCAATGAATGAATCATGGATATTTCCAAGCTTGTTGTCATATAAAGAATTAGAGAAGACTATGGTAGAATAGTGAATGATAACTAAAACAATAATGTCAACTTAAGTCATAAATGCAATGATTCTTAAGACTTGTAACATGCTAAGATTTACCAGGTGTTTAATTTTAATAGAAATAACTACAAGTTATCTTTGTATCCTCAAGAAGGATGAAGAATGTTAAGCAATAAAAATGTTTACTTTTCCCTCCTAGGGTCAGTGTAGGATCATGGAGGTCCAAAAAGTGGTGATATGACAAAAAAGTAGCTAACAAGTTTTTTTATCCGAATTTGATGACACAAAAAGGGTTTATTGAGAAAATTTTTAAATTTCCAAAAATATAAGATATGCCTTATTTGGAATTAAATAGATAATTATTTTTTGTTTTTTTGCATACATTCTGACTAAAGTCCAAATTGATAGGTTGATTGGAAAATATCTATAATTCTTTAAAAAAATTGATACATTTTTTGAATCCAAACAATGTGGAACATTATATTCTCCCCATACTATAGGACAAAAAAAATAAAATTGAATTTCATAAATTTTTGACCAAGTTATAGTGGTTAGACAAACAAATTTTAATATTTTCAAAAAAAATTAATAAAAAGTTCATTGCTAATTATTTACTTGCAAAAAAATTACAAACAAAAATGTGGCACATTTGGTTATGTGCCAACTTATATTGAAAGTTTCAAAAATAATATTATTTTTTGTTTCTACTTAATTTGGTCAGACATGCACCTGCTTTTTATTTTTTCCTGGAAATTTAGTACCACTACATTGGAATTTCAAATTTTCACCAAATAGACTTACATTTTTTCAAAAAAGGAATAGTATATTAGAACTATATTCAATTTTCTACAAATTATCTTGTTACATATTTTTCAAATTATGTTAATAACTTATTCAAATTTTTATGTCAAGTTTTCTTACTCTATTTTTTCATAATTTTATTGCCAATTAAGGGCCTAGTTTGGACCCCCACAATCCTACACTAATCCCCTAGATGTAAAATATGTACAATATTGAGGTGTATTTTAATTTTCCTTTTATGGATATCATATCAAATTTACTACCCATTTCAACCTAGTTATGCTTGTTTAGATTTTACATCATGGGAGTGCTTAGTATTCATGACATCTATATATAAACATTGTACAGAATTAGACATATGTTATAAAAGGAGAGATTAGATAGGGAGGCTTCTAAGGAGAGTCATAGTAATTATCAATAGTGCGATCTTAATGTGTATTCATGTCTATCACTCATTTTTTTGTTTTCATTGTGACATAGTGTTGTGATCTAGTAATAAGTATGATTTGTGCAAGGAAATAAAATTTCTTGTTAAATAGTTAACCTAACCATTGTGTCCTAGAAATGAAATTATAAGATGTTTTGAAATGTATGTATATATATTAACTAGGAAATTAATGTAATCAAGGGTTGAGGGTATCATTCTTTAAATTCAAATAAAATCTCTAGATTTGAGTAATAGTGTGAATAGTGATATTTTGGCTTTATTAAGAAATATCATGAACATCACAAATGGTGTTAATCTATAACATGCCAAATAAATAAATAATATAGTTATGTCTACTTGACACCTATTTAGATGTTATAGAAATGCATTGAATTCCAATATACTATGTTTATTCTTTGTTGGTCTGTTAATTTTAATCCATACTTCAATTCATATTCAAGGGATCTTTTGTGTCAAGGGAATAATCTAGAGAACATGTAATGATTATTAAGTTGAAAAGGGCACAGTGATGGTTGTCATTTTTATATAAGTCTATTTAAAAGTATTATTCATATTAAGAAGGTATCAAGATGCATGTGATTATGGACCAATTTTGATCCTGAAAGACCCCTCTAAATACTACATTTTCTTTTATTTTGTTTAAACCATGTTATCGAATGGGATGATAACTATAAGGGGACTGTGTCAAATGTTTTTATTAAATCCTTGAAATGTATTAAGGTTGTATTTTGGTAGGATTCAACCCCATTCTATGAGAATGGTGGCATGAAACCCATAAATTTAATACATATATGGTCGACATGTGGGACATCTTTGCATAAATGGTATAAAACATTAGTTACATGGGTTAATATCAAATGCACATTTATGATGTTTTGGGAAAAGAGGATCTTGACCCTTGGGGATTCATGGACTGAGAACAATAATAGTTGTTGTTGCAACCTATAGGGAATTTATTTTAACCCTCACATATTTCAGGAGGTGATCTTCATGAGGGCTTATTGGAAGTCCTGTCAGAGCACATTCCCAACAAATTTCTCTAAGTTCCATCAACTATATCCATTTGACTCTCCTTATCCCTTGTAACATTTGAAGGAGGATGACCTCTACCTCTCGACTCCAACCCACAATCTAACCTTTGTCTATTTCTTGTAATAATTGGGTATATGTAGGATCATGATGGGCCAAAAAGTGGCGATATGATGGGTATGTGGCTGATGACCTTTTTTGTACCAAAAATTGATGAGAAAAAATGGTTTTTAAAGGCGATTCTCAAATTTCCACCAATATAAATTATGCTTTACTTTGAATTTAATAAATAATTATTATTCATTTTCTATTTGAATTACAACAAAAGTCTTGATTCATAGGCTAATTGAAAAACATGTATAGCTTTCAAACGGTATCACATTTTTTGAATCTAAAACATGCATCAAATTCTATGCTTCACATATTATAGGATTAAAAAAATGAATTTCATGAATTTTTGACCAAGTTAAGGTGGTCAGACATATGAGTTAAATTTATATTTTAAAAAGTTGTAATAAAAAGTTCATAATTAATTATTTACTTGGAAACAAATTACAAAAAAATATGCATCACATCAGGACATGAGTCCTCTACTTATATCTAAAATACTATAAAAATATATTATCATTTTATTGTGGTTAGGGTGGTCAGAAAGAAACCTACTTATTTTTTCCCTAAAATTTAAGTACTATAGCATTGAAATTTCAAATTTTCACCAAATAGATTTTATTTTTAAATAAACCTAGTAGTTTAGAAACTAAATTCAACTTGCTACAGGTTCTATTCTTTTTTTTTTTGAAATAGTATAGAGAACTTATTCAAATTTTTATGTCAAGTTGCCTAACTCTGATTTTCTTGAATTTTTGCCACTTAAGAGCCTATTTTTTCCATGATGATCTTGCACATACCCAACTCAAACCGAAGGGGGAGATTGTTTCTTTCTATTTCTACCTTTCACCAAAATAAAAGAAGGGTTTTTAGGATCAACCATATCACCCAAATCCTTCAATTCAGTCAATGAACAAACCTCCAACCCTTCTATTTTAGAAAATTCATCATGTGGAAATTTCAAAACCCCACTACCACATGAGCCCCCACAAAAGGGTAGACCAAACCCTCACCCTCAGTCTCTTGGTCTTCAGCTAGAACCACCAATCTAATTTCTTCACAAGGCTCCTCGGTATTGATATGGGGAGGAGAAATCTTATCCTCCTAAACCACATTAAGCCTTTCAAGTTCACCTTAACCTGTAGAAGTCAAAATTTTGTAATCCATTACCATATTCATTTCCATAGGTGGATAATTTAAGATTCCTATTCTAGTGGAAATATGAGTAATATGATTCCTTTAATGTTATTTTATCCTCCCTAATTAATGAAAAACTAAGACATGCTATAAAAGTCTAGAATGGTACTCTAGTATTAGGGTAAAGGTTTAATAATATGATTAGAAAGTATCTATTGACCTCTGGGGTGTAAGAAAGTCAATATTGAACTTATTTTATAGTGACTATAATGCATTGCATAAATATTGTGCATAGAATCAATTTGGAAGATTTTATGTTATAAGACAGTATGGTCCAAGATATGTTGTTTATGATAGGTGACATTTTAATGCCTAGCTAAATATGCAGATGCATGATAATAAGGACCATTACATGTAAATCGTATTATAGAACCTTATTCTTAGTAATGTGCCATCTTAACATGTTGAATTGAACTATTTGAGCAATCTCATATATGGTCATGTCTCATACCATCTTCATACAATGATATAAATGGTATAGTATGGCCCAATTACCTCCAATATGACTCAAAAATTAATCATGGGTAGATCAAGTATGTAATTATTATTATTTTTATTTTGAGGTCTAGGAGGATGTTTTATATGATTATGATATTTTATTTTATAGAACCATATTGTGCATGGGAAACCCCACCTGGACCCATGGTTAAGCTTCTAGCATAACTAATGCATATTCAATGATATTTTTACTACTATTATTAAAGGATGTATAGTATTTACTACTAACCAATCCTTAGAATGAGTCTAGATTGTATGGAAACCTGTACTTGGGTATCCTTGAATCTCCATGCTTAGAGAGATATATCATGGATAAAAATATTGTTATCAAAACCTAATGAATCCTTATTATTCTATGTAAGTGGATATTAATATGTGTAGAACCCTATGTGAAAACTATATATTATTATCATTAGAATACCAAATGTGGCACAATATCCTTGATAGGAAATTGTAAGGGGTTTAAGGATGATCACATTGAATGAGGAATGATAACCATGGTAAGGTTTAAATTTATATTTTGTATGTGTGGATGGAATTGTAATGACCAGTGTGTAGGTATCCTTGAGAGATCTTGTAAGGAGAACTACATGTGACTTTAATCCATTTGGAAGTGGAAACATATGGCAAAGGATGCCTCTATGACCTCAAGTTTGTAATGGGAGGTTCTAGGGGGGATAAGTCCTAGATGTTAGGATTGTTCTTACATGGTTTGACCTTTCCTCCTCCGTAAGCTTCATTTTGAGGCTAAAATGAGTATCAAATGGGTGTGATCAAGTTAAGGTAATTTAATAACTTATATTTAATACACAATAGGCTTCTATTAAACAAAATGAATTAAGGTATTTAACTACCTTATAATGGGTATTTGATTATTTGTATATGTTGTGTTAAGTCCATGTAGTGTTGGTTCCATGTTGTTCGGTTTATAGTGAACTCCTCAAACACCCCAGGATTATCTGCAAGACAAAATAACTTCCACAAGAGAGAAATGGAAGAAATATCATGGTATGAATCTTAAGATGCAATAATTCCAAACTAAATATGGAAAAATACATATGAATCCTTGCTTATATAGGAAAGGTTGAGATGTAGTATGTAATATGATGTTGACATGTGTCATAATCTTATGACATGTGAAAAATAACTAACTACCTAGGAAATGATGATAGATAACATAAGAATTCTAGAAAAGACAACTCACTCAGGACTAGAAAGAATCTTATATCCTAAGCAGACATGTGAATCTATCACCTAGTAAATAATACCTAGGAATATAATTAAATGCCTAAGTAAACTTATGTAAGTGTAATAAAATAATTAATTACACTAAAAACCCCCATAAGTGTAATTTAGGAAGGAAATTATTATGAAAATGATGCAAATATGTAATCATGGGTTCGTATTACTAGGCCATGTTAGGTACCCATGTACAAATGCAAATAAAATTTCTCACAAAATAGAGAAAAGGAGAAAACCTAGTGGGACAAAACTCCTCCCTAAAAGAGAGATGAAATAAAATAATGATATCCATCACAAATCCAATCAATCTTCATCCACAAAAAATGATGATAAGAGAGACCATTCAACCCCTCCATAATGAGATATCCTGCCTCAAAAAAAGCACAAGAAGTACATTGTAGAGTAACATTGGAATCCTCAATTTGACAAGCAAGGAAATATACTTTTGTTTGCTAGAAACCATATTAGAGTCACTCAAGGACTAAATTCTAAATCATGAAAAGAAACAGTAGAACCAATGCCAAGGAACACTAGAAAACTCACAACTAGCACAACTCTAGAATCTATGTAACATCAATTTATTGACAAATGATCTAGAATTAAAATTAAGTACAAAGAAAATGAAAACCTAATGCACATAAAAAAGGAAATAGTGCATGCATTGATGAATGTTCACATCTTCCTCCATGATGAAAAATAACCTCAAATTTATGTAGATGTTCAAAAAAAATTGAAAATATGGCTAGTACCACTGTGGAGTGCTTGAAACTAGCTTTTTGTTGATATTTTGTTTGCCAAAAATGGACACTATGGCCAAAAGTTATGAATTTTTCAAAAATGTTGAATTTAGCTTACAAGAAATGGGTTTTCTAGCAAAAAATGTTTACATTTGATTTGATTTCTGAAAAAAATACTTACTACATGCAAAAAGTAATGGATACCTAGGTAGTATTTTGATGCAAAGAACAAAACCCATAAATATTTTTTTTGATCCAACAAGCAGAAGATGAAAATATATTATTTTTGACCTTCAACCTGTAGAAAAATGACATGCAACACTTTTTGTACAACAATTTTCTTCAGATCTATGAAAGATATGAGAAATATAAAAGATACACAGATGAAATTTTGACCCTAGCTACAAAACCAAAAAATTATTTTTCTCAAAAATGACAGGATGTTCAATTTTTAAAGGAAAAATGAAAACGGATCCAATAAAAATGAAGTAGAAGTCCTATAGATTTGAAAAAATATGTCAAATTTTGACACAATGAAATTCGGTCTTGACTTTCTCCGATGCCTTGGATTCAATGGCAAGGCTCTCAAGACCTCAACTTGCACCCAACAAAAATTTCACACGAAGATTGGTCTCTCAAATATGGGAATAATTATGCAGCACTGAAGCTCTGATACCATGTAGGAGTAAATGGTGAAACTCCTCAAACACCCCAGAAACACCTGCAAGACACAATAATTTCCACAAGAGAGAAATGGAAGAAATATCATGGTATGATTAAGATGCAAGAATTCCAAACTGAATATGGAAAAGTACATATGAAGCCCTGCTTATATAGGCAAGGTTGAGATGTTGTATGTAATATGATGTTGGCATGTGTCATAATCTTATGACATGAAAAATAACTAACTACCTAGGAAATAATTATAGATAAGATAAGACTTCTAAAAAAGAAAAATCATCCTTCTAGAAGGAATCTTATATCCTAAGCAAACATGTGAACCTATCACCTAGTAAATGATACTTAGGAATATAATCAAATGCCTAAGTAAACTTATGTAAGTGTAATTAAATAATTAATTACACCAAAACATGTATCTCTTATATGTCTAGGTAATTCAACTCCATATCCAAAGGTTTTTATGTATAGGCCCATTTACCCGTTGATTGTGATTGTGATTCATGTTAAGTATGACCCACCCAAGAGTGAACCTCTAGGATATTTGAGCAATGGAAGGAAGTCATTGGACCGAGCCAATGATTGATTCCTAGGCTATTGCTAGGGATTAGTCAATATTCACCTTGTTCATAGAGGTGAAGGTAGCGGGCTACCTTAGTTATGATATGAATGTAGTGGTTGTACGATTGGGGACCCATCTGTGTGGGTAACATTAATCTGAGGCTAACCTTGTAAATTGAGAGGGTTCACTAGCTGTCATTGATAAGCACAGAAGTGATCGATGCCAAGTGTTACTTAGGATTGTGAAGAAGATAGTTGACAATGCCAGTAAGGTCACAAGGTGGTATATGTTGGGAGCTACTTCTTCCTAGGTGGATAGACTTATCATTGATGGCCTATAGGTGATTGAAGTTGGAATCCATCAAGTTTGGTAGGTTCACTACTTGGAGAAACCCTTGGGATGGTGGATGGACCCACGGTGTAGTATGGGATGCACCAAATCCCCTTCCCAATTGTTAGATTGTATACCTATCCTTGTGGGGTTAAGGACATACCCACAGTGTAGTATGGTATGTATTGAATCCTCCTCCTATTTTTCCAATGCTACAGAAGACTAGAGAAAAGGATAGAACCCACGGTGTAGTGTGCAATACACTGATATCCTTTCTATCTGGGATGCATTATGGGCATGTGTTAGCCATTGTGATGTGTTAGTTATCCATTGTGGTGTGTTAATCAACCATTGCATATGTGATGAATGTTGGAGCTTGTCATTATGTGTATGTGAAGTACGTTGGAGCTTGCCACTATGTATGTGATGTATGTTGGAGCTCGTGACTATGTATTTATGATGTATATGGAGATTGTTATTGTGTATTCGTGATGTATGGTGGAGCTTGTCACTATGTATATGTGATGTATGTTAGAGCTTGTCATTGTGTACTTACAATATATGTTGGAGCCAGTAACTAATGTAAATGTGATGTGTATGAGACAAGATTTATTTTTGTACTTGTGATGTACATATGAGCTAATCATTGTTATACTTATGATTTGTGTATGGTCCATTCACTATTATACTAGTGATCTGTATGAGCTAGCTAGCTTGTGTATATGGAGGTATACTCATGACTTACATTATGTATGATCTTTGGGATTATGGTGTGATATGCCCCTTGTGAATATTGTGAATGTTTATACATTAATGCTTGGTAATTTTTGGTATGGACCCAACTATCATTATTTTATAATTGGTTAAGTTGATAGCTTACATGTACTTAAATAATAGACATGGTTTAAAAGCGAGATCAAATATCTTATACAAGATTAGAGAATAAACTCCCTCTAATATTGTGGG
>VDFB02345123.1:0-16406 GCA_007258455.2 Sequoia sempervirens
AAAGGCTCTTCGTGGTTTGTCTATGAAGAATGTATTCACCCTATTGCTGCGAGAAACATCATCATCAGCAGGAACTAGTGATAGAAGGAGGGCCTATATTGAAATTTGTATTAGTCCTTATTTGAAGGAGAAAGCTTGTAAGCGAATATTTAGTGCAATCTGGTATTTCAATATGGAAGTTGAGAAACTTTGGAAAAATTTTAACAAGAGATTACATCCTTTGAGTTTATTCACCTTTGGTAGAGTCACTGAGTGTAGAATTCATGACACAACTGATCACAATGAACTTGATTATGAAATTTTCTTAACTAGGGTAAGTTTGGCCATGTGTAAAGTGATTATGTTAACAAAAGAAGTTCTAACTGATAGAAGACAAGAATCGTTAATGAGAAATGTGTTCAACCCTAGTGGAAGTGGAAATATTAAAAAATTAGCCGATACATCAAAACGGTTTGATAATTGCAATTATTATAAAGAAAATCCTAACCTTTTGTAGGAAAATAAGCGAGAATGCCGAGATTTAGAGACGCTGCGTCAGAAATGAGGAAATGGTATTGATGAGTCATCATTCTCCTTATACATGGAAAATTCAAATGAAGAAAAGGAGTGGGAAAATCAAGCAGGAGACACATGTATTTTGCTCCATGTTGAAAATTCACAAGTTAAAAAAGAAAATTTTCTTGATTTTATGCAAGATACAAAATATCAAACTTTTACTTTTTCTCTCTCTAATAACAGTATAAATTGTGGTATGTCTTGGTCTAACAAAGTGCAAAGTGAAGACAAGACCAAAGACACAAAAAAATTTAGAGGAGAAGAAAGTTGAGAAATGGACACAGTCATTCATGGAAATGAACAAAGTAAAGAGATAAACCATGAACTAGGGCTAAAAGAAGGTAGATTATGGTCGCATCAGATGAAGTGTGTGCAATCGACCTTTAATGAGGTCATTTTCATACATATGAGCCAAGTTATTGGTAAGTACACCTTTGAATTTACGATTATTAAACACAAAAAATTTAGAAGAATTCATTGTTACAGTAGAATTGTTGAATTTTTGTGAATGAATTTAAGGATAAACCTATTGTAATTCATACCAAAACAACAATGGAAATAGTCATTGAAATTAAAATAAGTTGTTTTGTTAGGGTTAATCATTTATTAAATTAGAAGTTGGGTTAGTTAGGGTTAGTTTTATTTTCATAGGGTTTGTTTTGTTTTGTTTTTTTTCTCTGTTGTTGCTTTTCTTTCTTTCCTTTCCCTTTTTCCTTTTTTTCGTTTGGCTTCTGCATTAGCAAATTATGCTTAAATTATCTTACACATGAGAGTTAATCCAAACATTTGTAAAATTATGTTGTGAAATGAAAATGATAAGACCATGCAAAGTAAATACACGCTTTAAGATGTTCTACAAAGCTATATGTGTCTGTGTCATGTATATACATGGAGTATCGAAATTCTTTCTTCAAAAGATCAAAAAACCAAAAAAGAGTAAGTCGAGTTGCAGATAGGAGTAGCCATTCAGTCAATATGGGATGCCTCATCTATCAGGGCCAAATACCCTATGTAGGCAAGTTCCTGGTGAACTTCAAAGTCACGAATATGGAGGTCAGTCAGGAAAGGCCAGAGTGGAACCACTTCCCCATGTTCCAGGAATCGAGGAATATCATCCATGGAAGGGATTCTGATGGTCAGGTGTGCAACAGATAAAATAGTATCCAGATTCTCCAAATATTCAAGCCTTACTATCAAATTGGTAGCCAAGTGAACATCTTCAATAGGAAGCCCAATATCTAGAAGTGATGCTACAAAATGAGAAGCCACGTCGAAATAGAAGCGAAAGTAGCGGTTGGATTCTACATACTTTTCCCCAAGAACTAAGCACAAATTTGGTACAGTGAAACTGGAAGTCCCTATGAAGAAAACCTTTTCAAGCCTTTGCAGTTTGATACTTTCTAAGAAAACATTCTGGCAGAAAGAGCAGGTCAGGAAAATTGGAGTATCGATAACCTAGAAGCAAGCAAGAACTAGCAGAGCAAGAAATGCAAAATAACAAGAAAGCTAAGTAAAAGTGTGAAAATTTTGAGAAGTGCAGAATTTATAGAAATCCATGAGGAAGTTGCAGTACATAGTTTCCTCGAGTGAAATCTTGGAAATCGTAAGCAAGGTGGCAACTAGATAATTGTCTTTAGAGTGGAATGTTAAATCAAATTAATTCTTCACACAAAGTTGGTGATAAATTGCTTCAAATTTGATCAGTACGAATATTGTGAATCAAGCAAGTTGAAGATTTTGAGTTAATAGTGGTCATTTCATGTATTTTCTTAAGCCGTATTAATTATGGAGGTGCTTGTGTGTGCGGAGTAAAAAGGAAAATGAAGTCGGTAAGGCAGCACACGTCATCACCTGGGTAATTTGAAAGAAGTAATACATGTGAGTTAAGGCATGCGAATTTAATGCAGAATAATGTGATTGTGTTTCAATGTCATCATGACATTCCCAATTCATTAATGTGGTGCAGCGCCGTCAAATTGGAAGTGCTAGTTGATTATTTAGTAGTTGCCATAAAATTTTATCGGAAGGGTGCTGACTAATGGTTCTAAATTTATATTTAAATTTGGTGATTAAATTGTTTGTTGCTAAATTTTAATTTATGCATATTTTCTAACATATAGCAAGTTGCAGTTAGCTAGAATTTGGCATAAAGTGGTAAAATTTGGCTGGAAATACAGACCAATAAATGAATTTTGGGGAAGTAGTGAATTGATGAAGGGATTTGCATTGAATGAAAAAAAAAAAGGTAACCTTTGCTACCATTGTAATTCCCAACCTAATAGCAGGCTTCATTGCTTGCAAGTTGAAAATCAGCTATTATTGAAATATCAAAAGAGAAAATGAGCTATCATTGCAATATATATTAAAAAAAATCAACTCTTTAGTCTATCCAAATATCTCTCTAGGGCTATAGACATGGCTAGTAGTAGAGCTATGTTTAGGAATTCTGAATAACCTTGTTGGGGCTATGGAAGCTTGATGAGTAAGGCTCTATCCCTAGTTGGCTTTGGAGGATTACCATATTATGTAGTTCAATGTTAATGAACTAATTCTTTTCACTAATTTTGAAAACTAGGGAAGCAACGTGGATGTTTCCAAGGGAGGTTTTACTTTTTATGTTAAATCTGGTAAAGGTAAAAGTTATTGTTTTAAAATATGCATAAATTATAATTTAAACTGGTGATTTAATCTCAAGTTTTGGTTTAAATTTGGTTTTTTGGTTGCAATTTGTTGTGTGGTCTCACAACACACCCCAAGACTGTAAGACTTGGGGACCCAAGTGAAAAAATACTAATTCTTATGGAAAAAGTTAGCTAGTTGAAAAGATCCCCGAAAGTGAAGAGCAAAGAGAAATCTTTAATAAAAGAGTACTTCGTAATGTAGTGTTCCAGGTACTGGATACTGGGAACTGGGAATATTTGAAAAAGGAAAAAAGGTAATGCAAATGTGAGTAGAATGTTTTGGTCTGGTAGTTGAGTTTTGGTAAGATGGAAGTTCCGATATAACCGAAGTTCAGGGAAAATTCATGGGTAAAGTTGAATACCGGGTACCGAGTAGAGATGTAAAGTGAAGTTTTAAAATCATAAGGTTATCTAATGAGTCTGATAGTCTGGTAACTCGATATATGAAAGATAATCATGCAAGGATTTGTAATATGCTAGAAAGTGTGTTATTTATGAGAAATTTATGTGATAACAACTTAATGATGGTTTTATTAACATGAGATGTTTATAAATGTTTTTTAAAGGGATTTAATGAGTGGAATTTTTTATTGTAGGAGATGCAGAGTTCGGGTATGGACAGTCAAGCAAATCAAATTTGTAGAAAGATCTGATGGTATTTCCAGGTTCAACAATACACTTTAAAAGCTCATGTTGGAATAAAGTTCATTGCAAAGATACACCGGATACCAGGAAACCGGAACTCTGTAGTTTGAGCATGCGGCAAAGAAGTGTATCTATTCTAGGGATTGCTCATTCCTAGAATGTTCAAATCAAGGATGAACCTGAGTGTAGGAAAGGAAATTCCACCTGATCATTCTAATCTAAATGTATGGGAATTTCCTACATTTTCTTTGAACAGATTTGTTTGGTTCCAAGAAGGAACCCTACAAATAAAAGGATTAAATCCCGAAGTGCTTCAATGTACGATTGGAGTTGACCTTCGTTGACTTTGATTACTATTCTCTTACCAATCACTACATTCCATGTGCCTTGATGTGATTCGTCACTTGGATTTCCTCTCATGTATTTGTCTTATCCTATTTGTGCCTTACCTCTATAAAATTCCAAAGGATACTTCTTTTTAAGTTAAGCTCAAAATTTATGGATATCAGAAGAGCCAAAACTTCTCTAATTTTTTATCTTTTTTCCTATTTTTTTAATCATTTCGGTCTAAAAACTTGTATGCATGTAGATATTAATCAATATTGAAGCCAATTTGATAGCTACCCATCTCATGAATCTTTGTAGTTGGTTTTGTTAGTTCAGTTGAACAAGACTGTGTGTTGTGCCATTTAAGGGTGCATGTAGAACCTACTCGGTATCCAAACTAAAACCCCTCTCTTTAATAGCTCCCACCATTTTATATGTAGTTGTGAAGCAATCCGGTGAAGTGTAAATCGGTTTTCTTTGATTTGGTTAATTCTTTGGGGCATGTGTGGAGAATAAATGAGAGAAATTTTAATTTTCAGTATTTTTATACTTTATTTTAGAATAGATGTTTAAATTCTAGAAAATGTTTCAAAAAATAGATGAATGGATGGAAATTTATTGAAAATATTTCATTTCCTATGAAATTGTTGAATGCTTAAAGCTAAATTTACTTTAAGTGATAGAAAAATTGTTGATGTTCATGAAATATTATTTCAGATCTTTTGATTTCATGATTTTATTTTATGATCTAACTGAAAATCCAGTGTATAATACATATGATTTCAAACAAACATATTCCCTTTGAGATTAATAGCAATATCACATCATACCCTGAAGTGAACCTAGTACTATCAAAACCTGACTACCAGAGACTTGGGATTGAATTGAGCCAACCTTTTTCCTATCATACGAATCCCCTAGGGTTGCCTATGGTTAAATCTTTCAAGAAGGATAGGCTCTTCGCAGTTTTTCTGTGAAGAATTTATTCGCCCTATTGTTGCAAGTAACATCATCATCAACAGGAAGGAAAATTCAGAAGTTGAAGAGATGGCATGGTGGTAATCAAGTAAGAGAAAGCTCAAAATCCCAACATCCAACACTTAGTTACTTTGGATTTTTTCAATTTGTATTTTTCCTAAGACATGAACGAAGAGGGTTAATGCAAAGTCTAGATGAGTAACATCATGCAAGATGGCCCAGGTAAGATCTCTCAAATTGGTTATTGTTTATGGGCCATGAAGGGGGCATGAAATGTCAACACTTTGGTGAATTTTGAAAGATATTTTCTTGCTAAAAATAGAGAAAATGGAATCCTTAAGAAATCATTAGAAAACAAAGTCATAAGGGGAACTACAATAGCAAGGCTTGCCTCAAAACACACAAGACACAATAACATGTATAATCTTACACTTGGAGGAAAAAAACACCTAGATCATGCATTCCCTTAAGGAGAATGTAGACTGTGCAGAACAACACTTCTTAGAAAGCATAAAAACTAAGCTACTATATACATGTATGAAACAAAATACTAATTTTCATAACTTGCCTTTGTCAAAGATAATTCTTTTGAAGGAGGTGATCTCCCTTAAACCATAGTTGCATTCATTACCTAGCTACCACCATTGGAATTTTTCCTACATGAATCAATTCATACATATTTCCCATGTAGTGAAGATTCAATTCACCATAATTTTTTCTATTATAGGGAAGCCATAAAACATAACTGCCATATTCATCCAATGATGCATCAGGCACACATACAGTAGCGAGGATGGATTTTTTTGGAACTTGTAGAAGAAAGGGACTCTCATCATACAAGGGTATACCACTGTCATAACCGACCTCTTCATGGCATGATTTGAAGGAAAAAGAGAATGTTTCTAGCTCACATGGTGATGTTAAATATGTCATACCTATTTGTTGATCTGCATAGGGAAGCTCTTCCTCATGCACAACAAATGAAAAACTTTGAAACTATGGCATTACTATCAATTTAAGAAAAAAGTGATATCCTCTTGACAATTGTGTTGCTCAACAACATCAACTTTGGTATGTTGATTCCAAGTGAAATATCCAAGCTCAGATACATTATCCCCAATGCAAAAGGTCACATCTTTATTTTGAATGAAGACCTCATATTCAAGATTGTGACATTCAGAGACAACAAAGAACCAACATAAATCATAATTACATGTAATGGTGCATATTTCATCAATGCATACCTTAAGTTTGTGAGACCGTTTAGATGAATTGAATTCTTCAGATTGCCTCTCTATTTTAATGTCTTCCTTTTAGTGACAAGCTATAATAATTTTAGACCTTTGAAATAATTCTTCTCTCATGTCAACTATAGCAACATCATTTTATTCTTTGATATATTTCTCAAGTGCAACAATATAAGATTGGGACTCCTCACCAACTTCATCATTAAATTGGAAACCCTGCTTCCCTAATCATTAATAGCCTTAGTCAAACTCATAAGAATGGATTCCTATTGCTCTGAGTTTTTACCAAAGACCTCATCCTCCTCCCAGTTTAATAAAATGGAACCCCCTGACCTATTCCCAAAAAAGAAAGTTAGAAACCCTGCTTCCCTATATCATTAATAGCCTTAGTCAAACTCATAAGAATGGACTCCTATTACTCTGCATTTTTACCAAAGACCGCATCCTCATCCCAATTCAATAAAATGGAACCCCCCTGACCTATTCCCAAGAAAGCATCCCTTCTTTCCATCGTCCAACCTATTCTCTGGAAGGTGTTGAAGCATTTTGTACCACAAATGCTTGACTAAGGTATTTTGATTGTGGGGATGATTAAATGAGTGGCACCACTCATGTTCTTGAGTCAATCTATTTTGTGTTAGAACTAGAGTGCTTGAAGAGCTTGCAACAACTAGACATAATTTTCAATGGTTTAGCATAATTCCATTAGTTTTTCCCTT
Organism: Sequoia sempervirens; assembly: GCA_007258455.2. NCBI lineage: Eukaryota > Viridiplantae > Streptophyta > Pinopsida > Cupressales > Cupressaceae > Sequoia > Sequoia sempervirens. The sequence continues at coordinate 7,153 of VDFB02345123.1, forward strand.
GATATGGCTACCTATTTGTTGGTAATTTTTATTTTGAGGCTGATAAGGCCTATTACATTGAGCTTGCTATCCCTTGAGAGTATTTAGCTCATTGGAAAAACCTCATAGAAAAATTTTCATCTCTTGTAGCTCACTTGAAGGTGATGTAGAGGAAGTTTGTGGGATGATTGTTATTATAGGAAGAGGTGCCAAGATGGGTTGGGTGAGTGGAAATTTTGGGAATAAAGGAATTAGCTTGGCTTGGGAGCTATTTTACTTTTCGATATCAAACATTTTTTTCCTTGATAGCAATGTCATCAAAATCAAGCAATACACATCCTCCCATAGATTGAATCATGACATATATATCACCATTGAGAGCCCTCAAATAATATAAGACATGATTTGGGGAGGGCTTGACCAAAGTAGGGATCCTATTCCATTTCTTTTGAAATTTGAAATTAAAGTCTAACTTGAACTCATGGGGGGCTTGTTGAATAGGACAACTGAGAGGGGGGGTGAATCAGTTGTCACCAAACTAGATAATTTAATCATTTACCAGAACAAGATCTTGATACTGCTTAATTGATTAAACATTAAGTGCAAAACTAAAATTTATCACATAAACACAGTAACACTAGATTTACGTGGAAAACCCAATGAGGGAAAAACCATGGTGAGGATTAACTCACTATAGAGAATATCGAACCAATTACAAAAAGGCTCACTGCCTGAAACAAGGTTCACTGCTTGAGATAAGGCTCGTTGCCTAAAATAAGGACTCACTTTCCATAGGGCTACGACCTAGAGATACAAAAGATGGCTAATTTCCAGAATACAAGAGTTATGGCTTATTGCCAAAAGTGTGAACTAATGGATTTCACCTTTCTTGTGTTGAGTTCAGTTCTAAATGAAGCTCTATATAAGTAGTACTACATTTCAATAGTCACTCAATAATTATGTTTTTATCTTTAGCTGATGCACATACACTTTATTGTCTTTGCATGCTTCGCTTACTCTGCTCTACTACACTCTCTCTTTCTCTTTCTTTATGTCTCTATATTTGTCTATCTCTATTCTCTTTTCCAAAGAGTCTTGTATATATATGTATATTTTATTTATCAATTAGGTCAACATCATATAAGGTTAACACATTTCTTATGTCGGCCAAAACATCCATAAAATATAACTAGTCCACATAATATATTGCACATGCTAAGTCGTCCAAGATCTGAATCATAGCTTGTCTCACAGTAGAAATCGGACCTAAAAACCAACACACTAGACCAGCCAGCATACCAAACCACATATAATAGTCATCTTCAATAGGAAAAAGCTTATGATAATCATCTCATTTATTCAGTATTATGTTGACATCAATGAAAACATGTTGACATTAATGACAACAATTTGATGCAATCCAATTTCCAACAATCTCCCCCTTTGTCATTGATGGCAACACAAGATGTGAAAAGCCAACAACAACAACCTTTGTAATTATTTTGAAGATCTGAAATTATTTTCATTCTTTTCACATGCTTCCTCTCCCCCTTTGACATCAATGGAAAAGAAAAAAAAAATCTCTCTCCTTCAAAAAAAAATTACAAAAATAGTCTTCAAAAATGATATCAAAATTGGTTCTTTACCTCAATCCTTCTTCCCTTAAAATATCTCCTTGTATTTTTCTTTCAGTTCTGGAAGACATGTCTTCGAGGAATCCACTACCAACCTGATGTTTAAACAAATACTGTTGCTCTTTGCTATTGAATCAATTGTTTCTAGAAGAGTATCTAAGATAGTGATATTTTGTTCATTTTTCTCTGCTTCCACCAAGAGACCAGAAAGTTGTTCCAATCTCAAGTCAATTATCTCTTTAACTTTCCAAAAATTCTTCACAATACCATCCCTCTATACCATAATGACTGCAATTTCAGACTGTAAGGAATTGATCCTTTTCTTCTACACTCCATCCTTGTCATTAAGGATATCATATGTCTTTCTAATAGAATTCAATTCAAGCTCAATAGCATCGATTTCTGCTCTGTAGTTTCTTATAGCAGTAGGCCACTGGAGACAATACCTATACACACTGTTTACATTCTTGATGCATGTTTTCAATTCATTTATGCTCTCATTCAATTTCTTCTGTGTATTTTCGCATCTTTCTTCCATGGCCAATTGAATCTTGTCTTTTTATGTTGTTTCACTAGGTGACTGTGCCTTTAGTTCATCTTCAATCTACTCGATCAATACTTTTGGTAAAACACTTGTCAATTCACTTAGATCAATATCATTATGAATTATGTAAATAGCCATGGCATCTATAATATCATCTTGTTCACATGATGGTTGTGACAACCAAACATCTCCAATCTTCTTCAGTCCATCAAATTGCCCAAGAATCTTCAACACCTTCTCCTTAATGAAATCTTCTTCATCATCATCAGTTGGTGCCAAATCAATTGCTTTTGTAATCTTTTCTTCATTTTCTTCTTTCTTCTCTTCCTTTTCTTCTTTCTTCTCTTCCTTCTTCAGCTTCTTTATTTCCAGAGAACTTGAGACAATTCTTCTTGCTTTCCTCTTTCTGAAGGAGGATCCTGCTTCAGATATCCCAATCAGACTAAAAATCATGCCAGAACTTCATACATTTATTTTTGTTTTCAAAGTATTTTTTACAAATCTTTTCCTTTTCTGTTAGACATTCCAAATACCAATAGACCTTCTTCCTGACTGGTATAACTAACTTCCACACAACATTCTCTTTCAATGGTACGATTTCAGAAAATAGATCATCAAACATATAGCTAGAGATCCAAAACAAAAAGGGTAATTGTCATTCTTTTTCATAGTTATATTCTCCATTAATTAATTCGTCAATAACTCACACAAATCGAAATCCTCATTCTTTTCAACCATTTGATGCACAACATAAATGGAAATCGTCGAAGTAGAGCCTTCCCTATTTCTAAAATAAATCTTATATGAAATGCCATATGTCACATACCTTACCACAAGGTCGATTATAGTATGAATTAGAAGTGCCCTTTGATCTCCTATTACCCCAATTAGGGCTTCGATTTCTTTGTTCTTTACAGACTTTTGTATTGGAATGGGTCCATTATTGCATAAACCTGTTATTGTTGCAATTGCTTCCTTTGTGATCTCATAGGGTTTTTCGAAGATCATTTGATCACCTTGAATTCTACTTAGGACAAACTGAACAATATCCACATCCAAAAAGTACAAAAATTCACTTCAAATATCTAAACCCTTGTTCCCTAAATTATTGACCATTTGCATTTGCTCAACTGAAAGGGAACCCTCGAGATTTCAAATCTTTTCATGATTAAATTCATCAATTTATAACTTACTTAATTTCTACAGTTGTTGCGCAAATTAAATACCATAATTGCCTTCGACTCCATTGTTTCAGCCTTGTTCTTCATACTTTTGCTTGTCGATAACCCTAACTCCTTATTTCTCAACTACACTTTACTCCTTATCGCATTCGATTCATAATGTGAAAAGTGACCACTCAATCATCCTCATTTAACTTGTCGCTTTTAGGGTTTCATCATAAAGGGTAATTTATTGCTTATGACATCATCATTTGTACTTCACTCTATCAGTACCTCCAATACTGTCAAGTCAGTTTTGCATTTATTGCTTTTTTAGCTTTTAAATTGACAACTATCTTTGAGAAACACTGTGAGCCAAGAAAAGCTCCGCAAATTTTCGTATTTGCATCTTTTCTACCGAAATTTTCTTCAATGCCTTCAAAATAGAGATGCATATCACATATCCACATGTCTTCACATGACGCATCATATATCGGGGGTTTTCTAGATTTTTTTGTGACTACTCCCCCTAAAACCATTACTGGGTTCAGTCCTTAGAAGAGGTATCTACACCAAATGCAAATACAGGGCTATTTGATTCATCCTTGTTCCTCCAATACTGTCAGATCAGTTTTGCATTTATTGCTTTTTCAGCTTTTAAATTGACAACTATCTTTGAGAAACACTGTGAGCCAAGAAGAGCTCTGCAAATTTTCTTATTTGCATCTTTTCTACCAAAATTTTCTTCAACGCCTTCAAAATAGAGATTCATATCACATATCCACATGTCTTCGCATGACACATCATATATCAGGGGTTTTCTAGATTTTTTTGTGACTACTCCCCATGAAACCATTACTGGGTTCAGTCCTTAGAAGAGGTATCTACACCAGATGTAGATATAGGGTTATTTGATTCATCCTTGTTCCTCCAATACTGTCAGATCAGTTTTGCATTTATTGCTTTTTCAGCTTTTAAATTGACAACTGTCTTTGAGAAACACTGTGAGCCAAGAAGAGCTCCGCAAATTTTCTTATTTGCATCTTTTCTACCAAAATTTTCTTCAACGCCTTCAAAATAGAGATTCATATCACATATCCACATGTCTTCGCATGACACATCATATATCAGGGGTTTTCTAGATTTTTCTATGACTGCTCCCCCTGAAACCATTACTAGGTTCAGTCCTTAGAAGAGGTATCTGCACCAGATGCAGATACAAGGTTATTTGATTCATCTTTGTTCTCAGGTTCTTCCTTCTTTCTCCAATTGTTTTTCATTTCTCTCCTTCTGGATCTACCTTGTTCATAGGCTTATTCTTTTTTCCGAATTAGCTTTGTTCCAACAGAATTTTGAGATATGTCCTGGTTTATTGCAAGTGTAGCACATAACATATCCAAGATCAAATGAATTTTCTTTTATCTTTATCTTGGACTGATTAGCCTTGTGTCCAAAGATATTGCATGTGTAGCAATAGCCTTGAAAGGATTGAATTCTTCTATTTGTATCAAATTTGTTTATCATCATATGGTTTCTACATTTGGTAGCTCTATCCAAACTTGTTGCAAACATAAGATTTTCCAGCAAAGAATCTAGTAGACTATCTCATTCTATTCTGGTTCATCCTACTTCTACATTTCGTTGCCCTGTGTCCAAATTTATTGCATGAGAAACAAAATCCATTAAAAGATGGGTACCTTTGAGCATTAGGTTGTCGGATGGGTATCGTTCTGGTATTGATCCTTGGATTCTCACCTTGGAATTTCCTTTGATTGCTCATCTTGTTGAAATCTATTTTAGTCTTTGAGCTTTTTCCTTCTTCAAGTCCTATACCACTTTTATCCTTTGTAGGTTTCTGAGATGAAAACAACTCATCAAGCATTATAGAGCTTGTCTTGAACCTTTCTCCATAAGCTTTCACTTTTTCCAGATCAACTTTAAGGGTTACTACTTCTTGTTCAAGCTTATCACATTTTTTTGTCTTTTGATTGATAATTTCTTTTAAGCATCCTTCCTCTACCTTGCCTTGTTCAATTTCTGATTTCAAATTCTCTTCCACTCTTTTGCTTTCTTCAAGTTTCATTCTTAGATTTTCAACAGCCTCCTTTGCTTCCTTTAGTTCCTGGTTAACTTCTTTATGTTTCAACTTGAACTTTCGGATCTAATTTCTTAGTTTTTGAATGCATTCACCTACTTGCTTGACATTTTCTTTCAAATCTTCATTTTTAGACTCTGAAGTCTTTGTTCTTAATTCTTCATCCATGTCAGATCCCCTCACCATTTAGTTCAACCTACTAAGATCTCCTTCAAGCTATTAAACTTATTCCAAAGGACCGAGCTCTGATACCAATTGTTGAATAGGACAACTGAGAGGGGGGTGAATCAGTTGTCACCAAATTAGATACTTTAATCATTTACCGAAACAAGATCTTGATATTGCTTAATTGATTAAACATTAAGTGCAAAACTGAAAGTTATCATGTCATAAACACAATAACACTAGATTTATGTGGAAAACCTAATGAGCGAAAAACCATGGTGAGGACTAACTCACATGATAGAGAATGTCAAAACCGATTACAAAAAGGCTCACTGCCTAAAATAAGGACTCACTATCCACAGGGCTACAACTTGAAGATATAAAAGATGGCTAACTGCCAGAATACAAGAGTTATGGCTTACTGCCAAAAGTGTGAACTGATGGATTACACCTTTCTTGTGTTGAGTTCAGTTCTGAACGAAGCTCTATAGAAGTAGTACTGCATTTCAGTAGTCACCCAATAATTTTGTTTTGATCTTTAGTTGATGCACATACAATTTATTGTCTTCGCCTGCTTCGCTTACACTACTATGTTGCACTCTCTCTTTCTCTTTCTTTCTATCTCTCTATCAGTCTATCTCTATTCTCTTTTCCGAAGAGTCATATATATATATATATATATATCAATTAGGTCAGAATCATATAAGGTTATTGCATTTCTTATGTCGGCCAAAACATCCATAAAACATAATTAATCCACATAATATATTGCACATGCTAAGTCGTCCAAGATCTAAATCATAGCTTGTCTCACGGTAGAAACCAGACCTAAAAACCAACACACCGAACCAACCAGCATACTGGACCACATATAACGGTCATCTTCAATAGGAAATAGATTATGGTAATCATCTCATGCATTCAGTACTGTGTTGACATCAATAACAACCTATTGACATTAATGACAACCATTTGATGCAATCCAATTTCCAACAGGGCTTGTTTGATTGTGGTTAGTTACTAAATGAGTGAGAGATTAACACTTTTGTCTTCAAATTGTTGGAAAAGTTTGCCTCCTAGCTCATCCCAACCATGAATAGAAGTTGGCTATAACCCACTGAACCATTGAAGTGCTCTTCCTTTCAAGGAAGTTGCAAGAAGCCTAACAACTATATTTTCCTTTATGATCTTATGCACAAAGAATATGTTTACAACATCTTGAATATGCTCTATGGGAGTGGTAGCATGAGTTTCACTAGTAAAAAATGGGTGGCTTTTAAGGGTTTCTACTGGCATATCATCCCATTGGGTAAGGACAAGAGGGATTCTACAATTAAAGTGGCAAAGGCATGATTCTTAGGGATAGCCATAGGAATGGAATAGAAAGATATGTTAGGAGAAAAATAAAAATACTTAACAAAATAGAGCAACCAAATTTTCTCTACCACAAAAATGAGAAAATACAAACAGATTCATCGATATGTTAAACTTGCAAAGTCCCCAGGTATTTTGAATAACTTCCCTAAAAGGAAAGGTGTTGAGGTACACGCCAAATACTTCAACGAGTGATGTAAAGCTCACAAACTATGTCCCACTAAACATGCAAGAAACCGTTGTCACATGAAATTGCAACCTACTCAACTAGGCTCAACATTCCAATTACACAATGGAAATGATCTCCAAGTGTGGGACATTTACTATTGAGATCAAACCTTGAAGGTCGGCTTCCTTTCTAACCTAAGTGTAGTAGTGTTGGTCCAACTCGTCAATTAGTTAGTCTCTTCAATTAATTAATTTAACTAAAATTAATTAGTTAACTAATTAATACACTTACACATTCTAAAACATGTTTAAGCCATAATGGAACTTGGCATGCACTTGTGTCATCAATCTCACTTCTTCAAAACTCCTCTCAAGTCAATCTATCCAAAAGTCCACCCAAATCTCTTTAATTTTTTGGACTTTCAAAAAATATATTTTATATCCTCAATCATTGTCTTCTTCAAATGCACTAATTACAAGATGTCATTTGGAGACTCCTCTCTCTAATCCTCTCAATCAACCCCAACTATTGATCTCTTGAATCAAAATATCAACTTTAATCAATCTCAATAGATAAATTGACTCTCTCAAAGCATTTTAAGAGGTATCTTGAATACAAAGAGTTGTGGGTAAGAATTATTACTTTATCATCTTCTATACAAATTAAAATTTAAAATGCATATTTAAATACTTATTTTTTCTTTACTTTTTCTTGTTCATAATATTTTTTACTAGTCAACTTAAAAAAACAACCTATTTAAAAATGTTGAGACTCCTCTAATTATAAACTAGAGGCTTTTTAAATTTTTATTAAGATGCTTTGTGTGAGGATGGAATTGTACATAATATTTTTTTACTAGCCAACTTAGAAAGACACTATTTAAAAATGTTTTGAGACTCGTCTAATTATAAACTAGAGGCTTTTTAAATTTGTATTAAGATGCTTTGTGTGAGGTTAGAATAGTAGATTTAATAACTAAGAGAATTATATGCAATTGAAATTCTTAAAATATGATTTATTAAAAAAAAAATTGAAAAAACATATGGCATTAAAACAAGTATTTCTTTTTTCACTTGCATCGGCTTTATGTTTTAAATTTGTATGCAAATGTTTCATAATCAAATATTAAGGAATATATCTAGATTTGTCTAAATTTATTTCATTCCAAAAAAACTAATTAATCTCTATTATCTTTTTAATTCTAAAATTTTTATTTTTACTCTTTAAATTTGTATTCAATAAACAATTTGTAAAAAATATACTTTATATTTCATTTATTTATATTAATAATATATTTTTTATTATATTAATGCTTTGAATATAAGTGTAAGTAGATGCCATTCTCATGCCTTCTTACTTATGGGCACACACTTAACTCACAATCATACAATTTAAGTTCAATCATACAATTTAAGTTTAGTAAAAAGTGTTTCTGGATTAAACTCACTCAAAAAAGCAAACTCAGTTTAATCCAATAATCCAAAAATACTTTTACTACTTTCATGAAGTCTGAAAGTTTTGTACCTAATAAAAGAAGTTTCACCAATGTAGCTCATGACATACAAAGCAGCAACTTACCAATTGCATGATTCATTGATTTGGCTATCTATCAATAATAAAACCCACCAAAAAACTAGTAATGGAGCCAGACATAATGGTTGTAATAACCACGCATAAGGTTTAGATCATACAATCCACATTGTTGCATAACAGCTCTCAACATATTTATATATGATTAAAACTAATCAAATAATTAACTTGCAGAACTAAAAATCAAATAATAAATCTACTCAAAAATTATAATATTTAGATAAAAACAAGGAACATAATGGGACTGCAAACATTAAGAAATGGATCCTGAAAATGTGATTGAAAACATTTCAGAAAATTATTTAGACATCAAAAACTTTACTATTCATTTCAATCCTTCAGTATCTCCATTACTAAACGAAAGCCACCTAACCAAAAAAACAAACCTACAAATTATAATGTTTTAGATAAAAGATTCGGTTGAATCATTCTTTTCAACTCATTAACTATATAGCTCTAGAGAAATTAAAAAGACCACCTAATCTAAACTCTAAAAAATTGAAGGAGCAACTAATTTCAAAAAGCTTCTGAAATAAATTACCAT
>VDFB02345124.1:0-24386 GCA_007258455.2 Sequoia sempervirens
ATTTTTGAGCTCAGAGAAAATCTAAAGATCTTAGCCTGGATAAGCTCGCCATGAGGACTTCTGGAAAAAAATAGAAACTTGCCTTGATCAAGAGGAGAAAACAAATCGAAATCAAGAAAAAAATATGAAATTACTAAAACTAATCGAACCCTTCAGCCTTATAATGAGTTTCAACAACTCATTTTTTTTCACAAGTGAAGAGAAATTAATCTCTCTCAAGATTGCAAGAAAATCAAGGCAAGGTTGATTTTTCTTAGTGGAGGAGTAAATTTTTGTGCTGAAGGGCGTGATTTTTGAGGAAGTAATTTAATTCTTGGCTGAAAGTCGTACTTCTCAGCAAGTTGGCGCACTCTCTCATTGGATTTTTGATTAAATTCTTTCAAGTTGAATTTAATTCACAGCCAGAGGATATTTCTGAAGGTTTGAAGTTTGGTTGGCTAAGTTTCTCAATTCTTCTTCCATCTTATTCATTTTGGCTAAGTTTTGGCAAAAATATTAATCGAGTTCGCCCATTTTCAGCTTGCTTTTTTGCATAAATTCATCTTTTTAACAAGCTGAAAGTAAAATCTTCAAAAAAAGGCACGAAAATAAATTATGTTTAGAAGTCTCCTTAATGTTAATTCTTTTATTTACTACAGGTTAATGACCATACCGTGAGAGTCATCAAGAAAAGTGCCGATGAAGTTTGCCAGCAAAGGGTTGCAGCGAGAATCAAAGATTAATTCTAAATGGAAAAATATTACAGACACCGATCTCAAACATGTGGACTTCACGGAGTTCAAGAAGAGGATATACAGACACAGTGGATTGCCGACGCCAGTTGCTTGCTGGATAGGAATGGCATCTTCCAAGCAGTTGGATTTCTGCCAGCAGTAGAATGTGTTGAATTGATGGTGGAGTGCGCCATTCATTGAGATGCATAGGAAAGGAAGATTGTTGCGCTTGATGGGAGGATATTAGCTCATCTCGGCGAAGTGGCAATTCAGGAGGCATTTGGCATCCCGACACACCATCGGACTGTATATAAAACAAAGGAGGACGCCAAAAAGTTGTATGATGACCAATCTGAACTCTGTGCCACGAATATTAACAAGTCATGGCTGGAGAAACCAAGAGCCTTTGCTAAGAAAATGCCCAAGAAGCTGCGTCAAACAAACTTCAAGGAGGATTATGGAGATATTATTCTGATGTTAAACAAAATAGCCGGCAATCCATAGGGCGCGCCTTTTGAGTCATGGATGTACTACTTTATCGATGAAATCACCTCCGGCGTCCGGATGTTTAACTGGTCCCGGATGATCAGTGATAATCTCCACGAGCAGTTGGTCAATTTAGAGAAGACAAAATCATTCCACATGAGCTCCTACATCATCTATCTGTTGGCTAGGTCTTACAGATATTCAGGACTGACATGCAAAGGCAGAGTAGGCAATGGTGAGAACGAACTCAAGTCATATGACTGTTACCCATAGCTGCAGCTCAGAGAGAAATCTCACTTCAGGCGGGCGCATGATGCTTTCCTCATTTACATCACCCGAATACTCCAAGGAGGAACTCACCAGAGACTAAGTCATGAAGCCAAAAGTTTGATTAGTAGATATGGATCCTAGTTTATCCAATTTCCAAGGTTCACATACGTAAGAATCTAGGGATTCACTGGAAATCCTTACAGGCTTCCAATCTATCCTACAAATAGGATGATTTTGCTAGAAGTCCTTAGACAGTTGGAGACTTATCAGAACATCCAGCGGCCAAAGCAAAAGGCAGCTATCACTTTCCCGTTCTTCATTGGGAACATGTTGGAGTCCTCTCTATCGACACAAGCAGTTGAAAGTGCCAGGTTGGAAATTCAATGGTATCCATTCATGACTTATCGGTCTAGGGCCAATTTTGACCCTCATAACCACATTCTGACCGTGGATGGAAAAAGGTATAAACACAGAGTAGACCTGGAGGATTTCTGGGCAAATGTTGCTGACGAGTATGAAGTTAGGAAAAAGTTATGGTCCAGACTGCCGGTGGATTTGATGAGAGCAACTGAACTTTTCCGAATACCTGATCAGGTGGAAGAAAATGGAGAATGTGTCCAACCGTGCTTCGATAAAAGTTGGCCTCTTCCTGCAGTGAAGTGGTCAGAGCCCAAGCTTTCAGATTTGACTACATTAATGAGACCGGTGATTAAGTATTCTCAGTGGTGGGTCGACCAACAGGTCTAGGAGTTAAGGCGGAAAAGAATGACACTCACTTATGATTTGCTGAGTGAGACAAAATCATAGTCCTCAAATGCAGGCACATCCCATAGTGCCGAAGTGGTTGAGATTACTGAGAAGAGAAAAGAAGTGGCTGCAAACACAGAGCCTGTCCAAAAGAAACAGAGGGTGGAACCATCTCATTCCACTGCATCTAGAAACATTGATGAGCTAGTGGCCACTGCGGACGAATCCTTGGCTGATATGATGATTCCTTCTCCAATTCAGAAGGGTAACAATGAGCCAATCCAGTTAGATGACGACAAGCCCCCATCTCCTACAGGCACAAAAATACTAGGTTTGGAGAATGAAATGGACGTCCAAAATGATGAATTCCAAGAGGGAATGATTTCCGCTCTCACGGGAGTTTTGGATATTCCAAGTGCAGAAAATGTTTAGGAGGAAGATAGCATTGAACAACCGACCATTCTAGACTGGTTGAAGGAAAGGATGAAGATATAGGCGCTAGTCGAGACTCAAGAAGAAGATGACACTGCAGATTTCTTGGCTAGGTTAGAACAAGTTGCTGTGAAGAAGCCTGCCAAGAAATTCTCCACGATTCAGAGGGATGAAGCCGACAGTCGTTCCGTACAGATTTCAGTGCCAACAGTTGACAAAACACAAGATGAAATCACTCCCCATGAGTACGCCATTACCACCATAGACCTGGGCCCAACAACAAAAGGCCAGGAAGTTGAAGAATTGGATAACTCAGTCTCTACTATCAAGGCGAGACTAGAAAAGGAAGTGGCGAAGAAGAAAGAATACAAGGAGGTTGAGCGCCTGAAGGAGTATATTTAGCATCTGACCCAACCACTCAACCAGGGTAATGCAGTAGCTCCTCTTCTAAATTCCTCACAGGAAATGGCCAAGGATGTTGAAGAGGGAATGGTCACGACCAAGGAAGCCAAGGAATGGATGACAAGTAAAGGCATAGAAGCAACTTCATTCATGGAGAGATTGACACTCGCCTACGGGCAGACTTCCTCATTCCTTTCCAGACTGGCTGTCATGGTAGAAGTTTGGGACAACCTCCTGGATATTCAAGAGAGGCTCATTCCATGCCTCAAAGTGCTAAAGGGCGTCCCAAAATAGGAATTGATTGAGGGAAAGATAATTGCAGCAGGCGCCGCTTATGACTTCCACCATTGGTATTGGGAATTGACAATATAGAGCGAGGTTTTGGAGAAAGCAAAGGCTAATGGACTCAGAGTGGAGGAACAAATCAGAGAAATTCAAAGAAAGATTTACCTCATAGCTGCGGACGTGTTTGATATAGAGATTGTCTGAGAAAATGACATGTAGCTAGAAAGACTAAAGAGCAAAGTTCAGGAAATCTTTTTCTCTACCACAAGGGCGATTCTGAGGCAGGATTTCACAAGGGTGGCAAACCTCTTATCCATCCAGGATGCTTTCCTGAAGCAGGAATTGGAATGGGAGAGTGCCTTTGCCGGATACGCTGAGGACTTGGATGGGCTAGAATTCAGGATGAACATGCTACCACAGGTCACAATGGAAGAAGTCATCCAGATCGTGTCTCGATTCGTCGAACACACTGCTGCTCAAGAGGATAGGAACGCATTTCCTTGAAGATAGCTCCAGACGCCACTTCACTCTTTGTTTACTCATTGATTACTGATGTTATTTGGGAAACCCTAATTAGGGTTGATGTGTTTTAATCTTGGCCGTTAATGTTGTTTTAATCTTGGCCTTTCATTTGCTCTTGAAAACTCTATATAAACTCTTAAACTCTCATTTTCATTTGTCTGAAGAAAGTATATGAGATTGTTGCGTTTTGCTACTTCCGATAATAAAAGCTCTTATGCATGATTTGCTTTGAATCCATTTTATTGTCAAGTGGTTTGCGAGGTTGCATAACTTCTTCAACCATAGATTAGAATTAAGATAGAATTTGCTTTGAATGTTTGTTAAGTGAATGCAATAGTTGATAGTATAGATTTATGGTGAAACATTGCTCATACTTTCTTTGGATGGATGATTTTCATTCAATGCGTAAAGTTAGCTTGAGCTCGTGATTGTGGATGCTTAACTTTAGTCTTGTTCAAGACATGAAAATTATAATCACACCCTTTGAAGATTGCACCCACTTTGTGTAGTTGTCCCAGGGATGTGAAGCAAAGCGTGGTTACTAGTTTTCACCCGATCTTTACCGTCTCTTGAATTCCTAGGGATAGATTAGAACCCCTAAACCCTTATCCTTTTTACACTTTTTTGAGATCCCAAACTGAAAATCCCAACAGAAGAAGCACTTAATGATAAATTCGTCTAAGTCCCAAAATTGTGAGGAATTCCTTAACGTAAGTCCCTTTGTGTATTACCAGCATATCACAACGCCCATTGAGCTTATCCACATGTCATGACCTGACGAAAGAAACCTTGGAGTTGGCATATGATCTTCTCGCTATCTTAGCATACGCAGTGATTTTGTTGAAGAGAGATAGAGTGTCTTTGGACATTTTATTCTGTGTGTTCGATGGATGATAAAACGTACACCAACAGTAGGCCATTGTGATATTGAGTGCTTCATGTACCTAGGGTGTACTTGTATAGGTGCAAGTCATAATAGGTACTTATTTAGGTATGTGCAAATTTGCTTGGGATTGGGTCTTGCCACAAGAAAAAAGAGATTCTATTAGTGTTGCAAGTTTTATTTGTGTTCAAACATCACGTTCTCACTTTTCCTATGCCTCTGCAAGTGATAGATAGCTATCGGGAAAAGCAATATGTAGAATCTCTTTTCAAGATAAGTTTTTTGAAAATTTTTTAAAATGTTTTTAAGAATTTGTTTCCAAGCTCCACTAAAGTTATTTTCTTTTTTACATGGTTTGTTATTGTTTTTAATAACTTGTTCTTATTTCAACAAGTAGTTGTCGCTTAGGGATAGGATATTGTTTTTTCTTTCTTCTTAATATTAGTTTTATTTTAAAATGTGTAGATACAAGAAAATTCTAGATTGATAGGAATTTCTAAATTTGTGGGTGAATGGCTTTTGTAGTCGTTTCAAGATTGACTTTTTTTTGCCACTTTGGAGACATTTCATAATGATTCAACAACTGAGGCAAGAATGGTCGGCATTATAACAGGTGCCAAAATGCTTCTAAGAGCTCCTATAGTTGGGTGAAAGTCCATTTGTGTGTGATTCCCAACCAAAGAAACAAATGTGTTAATGGGTTGACCAAATGTTGGTTGGCAAAGTTAATTTTTTTCATATATCAATGAGCAAAGCAAGTAGACAATGCAATCGACAAATCTTGATCAAAGTCTCATTTGTTGCCCAATTTTTTTTTTCCAACCACCAATAGTGGTTGACACATCCATTTTTTAGCAACATCGTCTTTAGAAGGAGACATTAGCACTCCTCTTTTCTGCAAAAGAACAAAGGATGTGTTCCCATCAAAAGGGGCATTTTGGAATGAGATGAGGGACAATGCCCATGAGCTCATTATGCTATTGACATGAATGGTATTCTTTTCAACCTCATAAGATCAATGCATTGGTGGGAAATAGTGAGGGAGGTCCATGAGGTCCCTAAAGGGTATACAAGTCATGTTAATTAAAAGGTATGCACCACATTATGGGCCAATGAAAGAAATTTTGTCAATACTTCATTGTAGTCCGTTAGGAACTCATGGGCTGAAACAAGGGTGTCCATTTTTTTTTATGAATTAAAATCTTGTAAAAAATAGAACCATAATTAATGTCATTGCAGTTTTCCCTAAAGGGGTTGTGTTTTTGAAGATAGTTGATTGTGAGGGCAAATAAAGAATACACAATTCATTGTCCTTAGACTTCATTGATGCAGTAGAATCTCAAAATATTGTGCAAGTCATAATAGACAATGCTAAACATTGCAAATCCATAGGGTTGTTGGTTGAGGTGATATATGGGCACATATTTTGGATTAACATGTGTTGTTCACTTGCTCAACTTGATGATACAAAAGCTGGGTACAAAAATAGAGTGGATAAAACAAATCTACATTGAGGCTAATGAGATTGAGATGTTTGTGACTAATCATCTTTTTTCACAAGTCATCTTCAAGTTCTTATTGAAATTGGAGCTATTGATAGTCAATTTTTGAAATTTGAATATTATATTTTTCATTTACTTTTAAAAAAATTTAAAAATTTAATATTTATTTTAGATTAACTACATTGTTTTCTAAATTTTAAATTGAAAAAACAAAGTAGATGTTTTAGCTTGGGTTTGATTTGATTTGAATTTTTTTAACCAACATACTAGGTAGCTAAGATTTGATTTGCCTCTAAAGCAATTGTCTTAAGATGACTTGTGAAGTTGTGAGAGGCTTAGTGTGCCATGCAAATCATTGATCTTTGGGGTGTTTGGAGGTTGTTAAATACAAAAAGGTTGAGAAGTTCAAAGCATTGGCCTTGGATGTTTGTTGGTGGGTTCATGTGGAATATTTGTCAAATTTTATTGAGCATATCATGAATTTGATCAAATTCACTGATATGAATCAGACATGTTTGGGAGAAATATATGGTATTGACTCCATGATAAAAAACTTTGATTATGGAAATGCTAAGTCCCATGTGTTGAACTAGTCTAGGTTTGGGTTTGGGCCCATGCGTTTCTCAGTGAACTTGGATACATTAAAAATGTACTTGAAGAGTGCATGGGTGTGACTTGGTTGTACATGTAGGGTACTTTCTCCCTTAAGATGCATTTTTGATAGAACCACATTTGATAAAATAAAATTTAAAATAAGAAAAACACACAAATTGAAAGTAAAACGTAACTAATTCAACCCAAAATGTGACATATAGACTTAGAACACAAAACACTCCAACCTATCATTCCAACACTCATTCTTTGTCATTGCTTGGAGTTGCTATTTTTTGAGAGTTGAAGGATTGCAAAGACATGTTAGGTAGGTACCGTGGGGATCAAATATCTTGTATCAAAGATATTCATCATTCAAGGTGAGTATTTGTAAATTTTTTAAAAAATATTTCTAAGCTTCCTATGTTTTGAAAATAAATATTTTATTGTTTTTTGAATTGTTATTTTTATTTATTTATGTTAACATAGCCTAGGGTTACATTGTTTTCAATCTTCATGTTATTTTTTAAATTTTAAAACATGTACATATAGGTATAGTTTATAATGGGTATTAGTTCTAGTTTAGTGGGTAAAGGGATGGCTAGGTTTGTCAACCTTGACCAAACATCACCTATTTGATGACATGTCATGATGATGACCAGTTTGTTAGAGGTGGGGGTTATCTTTGGCATTTTAGTTAATGCCACAATCAGTATAAGAGCTTGTATAGTTGAGTGAAAGCTTGCTTGTGTGCAATTGCCAATCAAGAAATCAAAGTTTGTGGTGGGCTAGAAAAACATGGGTTGCCAAAAGAACAAGTTCTTGCATAATGTAAGAGAGTGAAGAAGTAGATAGTGCAATCAAGAGAGTAAGTATCAGGATCCCATCCTTTGGCTAAGAAAACATTATCAAAGCCACTTATAGGGCGATCTTTGAGTTCTCCATTAGTAGTGGCCATTTGCTTATTTTAAATCATCTAGGTAACATGCATAATTTATAGTGGCTGCTAGTTCTAGTTCAGTTGACTAAAGGAAGGATAGACTTGTCAAATATCACCAAGTATCACCTCATTGGCAACATGTCATGATGTTAAGTAACACCTTGGAGATAGGGGTTATCATTGGTGTTATAGTTAGTGCCATAATGTGTATAAAATCTCATATAGTCAAGTGAAAGCTTACTTGTGTGCAATTGCCAGCCAAGGAATCAGAGTTTCAATGGGGCTAACAAACATGGGTTGCTAGACAAGCAAGTTCTTGTTTATATCAAAGAGTAAGAAGAAATATATAGTGCAATTGAGAGAGCAAGATCAAAATTCCACCCTTTGACCAAGAAAGGATTGAGCAAGGCCCTTGCAAGTCAATTTCGCACTTCCCCAATAGTGGTTGACATGCATCCTTTCCTTGTGACACCGTCTTGTGAAGAAGAAGATAGCCCCTTCTTTCCCACAAAAGAACTTGGGATGTAGGCCCGTTAGAAAGGGTATTTTAGATTGAGGTGAGGGGAATTTTAGGTGTGCACCTTGCACATTGCATTTGTGCCATTGGGATTCCTTTCAACCTCATGAGATCCTATTGATGGGAAATGATGAGGAAAATTAGTTAGATGCTCACAATTTGTATAGGTCCTAGGTGTGAAGGTGCCCACCACCTTGGCAAAGGAATTTTTTTTGTAGACATCATTGCAGCAATTGGGATTCATGTGTTAAAATGGAGTGTCCATAGGTCCTAATGGATGTAAAGATTACAAAAACAAACCCCTGATTAATGTCATTGCAATGTGCCCTAAATGGACAATATTTTTGAAGGCGGATGATTGTGAGGGGCAATTGAGAGATGCAAACTTGATGGTCAATATCCACATAGAGTTGATTGAGATGGGGTCTTAGAATGTCATCCAAGTTATAATAGACAACATCAAAATTTGTTGACCATTGGGTTTATTGGTGGAGGTAAGATAAATGCACATATTTTGACACCATATGTTGCACACTTACTAACTTGGTCATGCTAAAACTTGGTACAAAGATGAAGAGGATCAAATAAATGTACACCGAGGTTGATGAGATTAAGATGTTTGTAGCAAATCATCATATGGCACAAACCATTGTTAGGTCCTCCAAGTTGGAGCTTGAAATATTCCGAGCCAAATTTTTCGATTTTTCACAATTTCAAATTACAAGCGGTGCACCGTTAAGGTTAGATGGATAAACCAAAGCGTGCAAGAAAGCAACTCTAACCAGAATGGCGCCGATGATGGCGAGCATTGGTCAGAGGATCTTCTACTCTAAATACAGAAAGGAACTCAACGTCAAGTATGTGCTACCCAATCCAATGCGGAGTGAGGGGCGACCATATGACAGAGTGATTACAGAAAGCAAAGCTTGAAATAGAATGCTGAAAGCTGAAACTGCTCAACACCCAGAATGTGCTTGCTCACCCAGAATGGGAAGTAGCGACCATAGGGCGGAGTTATAATTATTTCAAACTAGTAATGAAAGCAAGAACGAGAATTACAAATAGTGACAAAGCAATATTAAAGAATACTGGTCAGTACTACTGCCAGTTTACAATATCTAATTTATTGCCTGCAATGTCAATATATCATATGCCTTCAAATGATGTGTTCAACAAGGATCTGCTACACAACCTTTAAATAAATCTCAACACCAAAGCCAAATAAGAAGATGCAGATTTCTGATGATTAATACAACTGATCTGCACTTTTACATGTTTAACCAGCAGCATAGAAATTCACAGAAAGATTCATAACTCACTCTTCATTTACCCAAATGACCTCAACTCAGATGCAAAACAAGACTAAGATGATGGCGCCTAAGATGAATGCAAGAAACCAACATGAAATGCCTTGATTTATTTATGCACGGATTCCTAGGTACTGCAGAATGGTACGGCCCAGCAAGAGGGGCGATTCTTCCTTAAAAATCAAAGGCTTAACAATAAATTCTAATACTTGGAGAATATGTGCGCCCTTGACAGACAAAGAGAATGAGACGATACCCAGAAGAACTATTTTTGTATTTTTTGACTTACAATGAAAAACATGGATCTGCTGTATTAAATGATGCTAAAATGCTGAAACACTAAAATGCCCGAAACAGATTTAACAATGCAATAAGCTAAACACAATGCACGAGCTAAATGCAACTCACAGATACTGAATCACCACTAGATGTTGTCTTGCAAACACGAAGCGATGCCCGAGCTAGGAGGCCTTCATTCCTCGAAGCAGTTCCAGAGCCAATCCGGCAGCATAACAGTATAGTCGACCAAAGATGAAGAAATGATGCACAAGACTCCTTTTTATAAGTTTCGTTTGACTTCACGAAACCCTAAAATCCACTTTTAGGTCAAAACCCTGATCTCCTCAAGGATGGCGTACTATTCCTTCAAAGCTTAAGATTTGATATTTTAATTAAATATCATACTTTTGATAAATACGCCCTTCAAACCTTGCTTTGACTTTGGCACTAATTAAAATAATCTTTTAATGAGGGCGCCCCCCTCAAAGACCACTTTTAAAACAATATTAAGTCATTAAATCTAGGCCCATGGTCAACGTTAAAATATAATATTTAAAACGTGACTTTTAATTAAATGACTTAGCTTATCCCTCCGAATGTGCCCTGAAGCCAATACTGAGCAAAACATCTGACCAAATGAAGCAGGAAGTCAACCGAGCTGAACTCAACTGGAAAGCTGCTAAAAATAGAATTTACTAAAAATAGTAAATTCGGAGAAAGTGCTCAGAATGCCAGATGAACATACCATGCTAAGCTCTCTGAAAACCCAGAAGAATCCGCCATTGAATCCACCATCTTTGAGCAATGACCTCAAATTTTAAACGTGACTTTTAATTAAATGACTTAGCTTATCCATCCGAGATGTGCCACCAGTATCTTGAGCAAAACATCGACCAAAGCCGAGGAAGTCAACAAAGCTGAACTCAACTGGAAAAGTGCTAAAAATAGAATTTACTAAAATAGTAAATTCCAAGTCTCAAATGCCGAGATGAACATACCACTGAAGCTCTCTGAAAACCGAGAAAGAATCGCCATTGAATCCACCATCTACGAGCAATGACCTCCTCAAAATAGGAAACCCTAATTTTACCTTCAGCTAGCCTTGGTTTCCATAAAAAGACCATGGTCACATGATCGATCAGGTTTGAGAAGGGACATTATAGAGCTATTGAGGGCAAGTTTATGAACTTCAATTTTTTTTTTTAATTTACTTTAAATTTGCTATAAAGTTTTAATTATATCTTGTCATAGGGTTCGGCAAAGCCCCCTGTACTTGTATGGGTCTAGTTTTGGGCTTGGTCTGGGTTTAGGATGACTTAGGGTTCACCCTATGAAGGACCCATAGGGAACCCAGGGTGCCTAGGGTGGACCTTGGGCGAAATTGGGGTGGATTAGAGCAAACCTAGGCTGGCCTTGTTGGGGACGTTGCCCTTAGACCCCATGAGGGGTGCTACATCTCAAGCCCATTAAGGTCTCTACTCTTAGACCCCCACTAGTTATTGGGATCTCTTGTCACATAAGAAACTTGATTTACAATAAGGGGGTGATAAGGAATCGGGATCTAAATCTTGAGTGTGTTCACTTAGATGTTATTGTTGTACAACTCGCCAAAATCTCTTTGGATGAGGTAGCTTCTACATATGACATGGCTAGTGGAAGTGGCATTGTAACTGATTGTGGTTCAAATGAAACTGAACCAAGTGTTGACTTTGATGCTCTTGATGAAGAGAAATATAAAGATTGTTGAAGATTGATTGTAATTTTCATAATGCATTGATATTTAACAAATCATTGAATTGTGAATTTATGAGTCTTTCCTTTTTTACAAATCATGAGGTATTTAAATATTTTATTTATTGATAGTTATGAGTATCATTGTTTTTATAATTCATATATATATGTGTGTGTGTGTGTGTGTGTGTGTAGACTCTCTATATATATATAATGTATGTATGTATCTATGTCTATATATATATCATATATATATATATATGTATATATATATATATGTATGTCTATATATATATATATAATTATATATATGTATGTATATGCATGTCTATATATATATACACACACACACACACACCCCGCAAACCCAAACTCGAGGGAAAAAAAAATTAGGTTATTGATACTTGATTTGCATCTCACAATCACATTGAGATGATTTGTGAAGTTGTGAGAGGCATTGAGCACCATAGTCATTAACAACCTTTGGAGTGTATGGATGTAGTCAAATACAAAGAGGACCCAAAAGGTGAAAGCATTGGTCTTGAATGTGATTGGTGAGATTGTGTGTTATTGAGCCCATTATGAGTATGACGAGGTTTGTTGATATGGATTAGTTATGTTTGGGCAAGATATTTGACTACTTTGACTTAATGATAGAAGAAGTAAAGGGCATAATATAATCTAAGTAGAATGACCCCATAGAAACATTTTTCAAATGGGTGTAAAGAATCATTGTTGAAAGGTGGAACAAGAGGGCCACACCGTTGCATCTCCTAGTTTTTTTCTTTGACTCCTAAATATTATAGCGTAAAGATATTTTCTTTGCCTAGGTGGGTCACACCATACAAAGACATTGAAGTTAATGATGGGTACAAGGCAGCATTTGCTAGAATCTTCTAGATCTAGATGTAGAGAACATTGATGATTTTATAGCTTCAACAAATCACAATTTTAACACTCTCCAAGACAAGTACAAGGACACTCATACATGGTACCTCCATGGCCAAGGCTTTGTTTACGTATAGAATTTTGCCATCAAAGTTCTATCACAAGTATAGATATTTAATTTTTCTTACTTTTCTTTGGCAGCTATATATTATTTTAATTTTATAGTTGCAAGTGTTGTACTGACTTTGTCTTAAATCTCAAAAGGTTAAGGGCTCTTATGAAGTTGAGTGGAATTAGAGTACATACTTTTTCATCCACTTAGTTAAGTGAAATTGATAGGGTGCAAAAAAAAAAACAAAGGAATTGGTCTACGTGTATTCCAATTTTTGTCTCCTCTCACATAAGCAAGTTGAATAAATGGAGGGCGTGGTGAAGAGTTGGGTTGTAGTTCTTGAGTGTGCCTATTTGGATGCTTCTATCACACGAATTTCCATTGTCTCTTTAGAGGATAAGGAGGCTTCTACATAAGAGTTGTGTAGTGCAGCTAGTGAGAGTGGCATTGGGGCAGTTGTGGGTCAAACAAATTGAGTGATGACATTGATGCTCTTGACAAAGAGCAATCTGAAGATTATTGATTATAATTTTGTATTGATTTGACATTTAACATCAAATTATCGATTATCTTTATCAATATAAGCTGCATTTTCATTCTTTTTTGTTTGTAACTATGGGTATTTTTATATATGTTTTTTTATATATATAGTACGATTGAACCCATTCGTATTGAACTTAGGGGAAAAATTGTTATACTTGGGAACCCGAACCCTAAACTGGAATCTGAAATGTCAACATATAAATGAATAAATGGCATAATAGTAACTAAGGAGCAAAATCCTTCAAAAACATTTCTCAAGTAGGTAAGAAAAAATATTATTGAATTGTGGAACGAGATGACATTTCGTTACATCTTCTTGCTTTTTCTTTGTCCCCTAAGTATTATAGCATGGAGATACTTTCTTTGCTAAGGAGGGTGCCACCATATACAAATGTTGAAGTTAGTGATGGTTACAAGGTGGTATCTACTAGACTCTTCCCTATCTAGATATAGAGTACATAGTTGAGGGCAAGTTTATAGTTTCCACAAGTCACAACTTTAGCACTCTTTAGGACAACTAGAAGAACACCCATATGTGGTGATACTTCTTGTTGGCACAAAATCTTGCTTCCAGTTTTTCTAGCCTTTATTTATTACATTTTGTGGGGCTCTATAACCAGTTTGAGAATTAGATTCAATAGGGTCTATTCAATGTTTTTTATTGAGCTCTTGTTGTGTTCCCATGTCTTTCTAGCCACCCCTATGACAAATATTAAAATCTTATGAACAACCCTATGCTTTTCTCTGTGTTCTCATGTTGCAAGCATGATGGCTTGATCATGATCTTATGAGCTCTAGTGAAATGAAAATAGTAATATTAAGTGGTGAGAGGTTGTGCGGCGTTCATGTGTGTTCATAAGCAATAGATTGTGGAGATTTAATTCTATGCTTTATGTGCTAGGTGGCTAGATATTGAGCTCAATGTTTTTACATGACAAGGTTGAGTCTATTTTGTTAGTGGATGGAGGTTGATGTGGTGATGGATCTCATTTTTTCAATGCAATAGATGTTATTTTGCAAAATGAACTTGGGGCTGTTGGATCAATTTTGATTGTGTTCTCGCACATTCCTTAAGTGTTGTTGGAATTTCTAGCTGCCTTCTATTGCGCCATTGGTTGGTCTGCAACCATCATATCTTGGAGGGCCCATCCTCCATTGTCTTTTGTATGTGCATAAATCACACTTGCTTTGGGTCTTGAGGGTGTGTGGTGTAATGATGTCAACAAAGAGGTCATGTGGTGGCTATTGATCTTGGTGTTGATTTAGAGGATCATGTAGTTGGCACAACCCTATATGGTGTCAAAGTTCATTGTCAGTGCCAAATTGGGCTAGTCATTGAATGTGAGTGCAAGATAATATATACAGTCTATGCAAGCTCGTTTGAGTTAATAGAAATATGTTTGGCTCATGCTTGACTATTGATCAATTGTGATCCATGTCACTTGTTAGGTCTTAAAACAGCAAGTCCAAAATCTAGATCTTTTCTTCACCTTCAAGGCTAGGGGTTTGTCATCAAGGAGGTAAATATAGTCTCATCTACAGATTCAAGAAGGTTAAAGCCTAACTACAAGAGTGGGTAAACTCTCTTGTACTTTGGGCTTACCTGAAACCTGAGAGGGTGTTCACAAAGGTCTCTTAATAGTTTTTTACATAAATTAAAATGTAACAATTAATAGAATAAACAACAACCGTACCCAACTGCATTCTTGATCCCTATGTTTGTCACTAGGTCAAGCTCAACTAGATAGAATAAACCTCTTTATAGCTGATTTAATACTCTGCACATGCATCTACAAATAACAACAATAATATAATCCCTTAAAATGGTTTCTTTGAATACTTCAGAGACATTGGCAGAGCATAAACATGCTAGAAATGGTTCACAAAAAATGTAATAGTTCAGCTTACTTAAAATTTATCCTTGGTTTGCAATATTGAACCATAAACAACAGTGTATAAACCTGTTCCTATTCCTGTAACTACTGGTAATTGATTTTGGTGATTTATAATGTGGATAGAGGGTCGAGATCTTCAATGACTGATGCCTTATTGGGTAACAGAGTATTGTTTAACCATTTCAAGCAAATATCAACATGGAACAACAGAGATATTATGCAAATAAACAATTTTATTTAATAATCCCTTTTTGTATCCATCAATGTTCATCTATAATAGGTAAAAGACAATCACATATAACAAATATGCCATTGATTAAATGTTGCAACATTTTCAAATACCCATTTATTGCTTCACCAGCAAATGTGGTGGAAGAAAGTTAACAAGGCGAGGGTTTGTTGCACCTTAGAACTCTAAAAACCCTCTAAAACACTAATGCCCAGCCAAGGTGACAACAGTTACAAGCATATGCTATAGTAGCTATCTCTTTGCTACTTGGAGAGCAACTTTAATGGCAGACACACTATCAAGATTTGTAAATATAGACAGTTCTGCACTAGTACAATGAAAATCCCAAAATGACCAACCCTTACAAACAAGAAAACCTCCAAATATAGAGACCTTTGGCCTTGGAAACCAGGATGAGTTGAGCAAACATGACAAAAGAGTGTTGTAGAGGTCGCTTAGATCATCATTGACATTGTCATTAATGTTTGCATTCAGACAGGCGTCATCGAGATTCTTAGGGAAGCTCAAATGGGCCAAAAAACTTCCTCATTTTGATCTCTATCACTTCATGTGATGATTGCATAGGTGTTTAGGTGTGTAGAGCCGAAAGGGTTCGCAAAATCCGTTGTGAATCACCTAGAACACGACACAAATGCATTGGGCTTCACAACTTGGCGGTCTCATCAAACATAGGCATGTTGTTGCACACTTTACCTTACTTATTTTCCTGAAATCTACACCTACAACATAAAATCGTGATCATGGTGGTCGATCAAATCAAGCTGGGTGATTGCAGAGTTTGTTGTTGAGCATCAATGGGTAACTTGACCCATACCACATGCAAATCCAATCATTGTCACATTAGCCACTTGCATGAATGTTGCCATGGTTGTTGGAGTGTGTAATGTCCCCTTCTCGCTCCTGAGTAGTGCAGAGACTCAATTAGCCTATTCCAGAGTTCCCGTAGGCTAGTTGATGTGGTTAGGGGACTCAGTTGCCAACATTGATGCTCTGTGTTGGGTTTTTCGAAGGGGTTTTTAGTTTTAGCAGTGGCCGGTCTTGATGTTGCCATCTTCAGTTGGTCACAGTTTCCTCATTGGTCTTCAGTTTCGCTTAGTTTTGGACATTTGGCATATACTTACTATTTATAGCAGTGCTATGTTTAGTAAGTCACCTTTGGGGGAGTTGGTCCCAAGCTTGTGTATCAGCAACAACATTATTATTCAATTTTCAGTTGGAGAGCCTAAGGTTGCAGTTTAATATTTGTTTTATTTGACCACTCAGGTGTTTTATAAAGTTGAATTATAAAGTTAATTTATAACTTATATCATGGGAAAAGTGGTCATTGAAAAGGACCAAGGTGCCTAATGAAACAACTTAAAGTTGTTTTTAAATATTTAAATGACTCTCTTAGTGTGGATGCCAAAAGGAGGAGACATAACATTTTAAATGTTAAATTATTTCATGAACAGAAGGCGTTGGGTTTTTACGTTGAAATTAAAAGCCTTTTGGAGTCCATTCGCCCTAAATGTATATAATATGTGTTTGGCTCTCATTTTCACTATCCAGACTTGTCAACATATTGAAATGCTACAGGATTGTCTTCTAGTTGCCTGGGCTGCGTTGTGAGGACGAAAACCCTCCATCGTTTGGCTAGTCTGGGTGGTGAAATATCCACCCTAATCAGATATTGGTGCTGGTTCACAGTTGAGATCACAGGAGCTTCAAAAGATCGATTTTGGTGAAAGAAAACATGAAGATTTTCTAGCATTTCTAGGAGTTTTCGGTGTGCTATCAATTTGCTTCAGTTTTGGTGTGGTATTTTTGGGTTTTGAAGTGTGTATTTGCAATTTCTGGGTGTTTTGTTTGGTGGGCCTGAACCTGGTTTTTCACTCATTGCTCTCTGATGGATTGACTAAACGAAATGGGTGTTGATTTAATGAAAGAGCTTTCTCAAGACGATTCTAAAGAGTCCAAGCTTGCATTTTTTGGTGGAGTTGCTGAATTTTAAAGGAGGATCGAACCTTTGTGAAGGCCGCCCCTTTGCTGCTCAAAAATTCATGTTATGACCAGCATTCGTTGGTCTTGGTTGGAGTGCTTTGGTTGCTGAAGA
Organism: Sequoia sempervirens; assembly: GCA_007258455.2. Classification (NCBI taxonomy): domain Eukaryota; kingdom Viridiplantae; phylum Streptophyta; class Pinopsida; order Cupressales; family Cupressaceae; genus Sequoia; species Sequoia sempervirens. Next base: position 17,388 of record VDFB02345124.1, read on the forward strand.
AGATAGACGAAATGTTGAAAAATGCAAGGAGTTCGAGCTTCAATCTCTTGGTGCTGTTTGAGCCAACAAAGAAGACTCATTGTTGCTGCTGTCATGAAAGTCTCTTGTTCCCAGGTCTGATATTAATGTTGTAATTTTCTGATATTAAACAAAAATGAAGGATAAAGTTGTTCTTTATTAATTCAAGTGAAAAGGCTTTAGTTTCTTGTTTCCTATTCTTGCAAATTCCTTTATATTGCATGCATTGAAAAGCATTTTCTAAACCAAACAAATGTATATTAAACAATGAACCAGCAAGCAGAGGTTTCTTAAAAAAAAAAGGGGTGCTATCTTACAGTGGTATCAGAGCCAAGCCCTTCCTGCCATCTTGTGTAGACACTGAAAACAACATTGCATTCTATGAGCGCAAGAGAACAAAGGTGTATTCAAAGAGAAATAAGGAAAGGTCATTGGCAACCCCCACGTATTCCAGAAGGTCAGAGACTATCAGGTGTATTAAGGGCTCATTGGGAGACTTCTCAGGAAACATAAATGCAGCTAGATAATTGTGGTGGTGATGAGAGGATATTTGGTGGTAATGAGAGAACATTTGGTGGTGGTGAGGAGAGAACATGTGGTGGTGAGGAGAGATCATTTGTTAACACGGATGATATAGGGAAAGGGAGAGCAAGAACACTGATTCTTGGTAGAAGGTTTGAGGAAATTAGATGCAATGATGGATATGATGTCTCAAATGTTTGAGAGAATGGGACAAAACATGGTGGTGCAAAACAATCCTCAGAACAATACAGGGCATACAGGAGAGCATAGTGCTTCAAATCAACAAAGTGGTAATGGGGACTAGCAAACTACAGCTAACACATTCATCTCTTCTAGGCCATTTAGGTCCACTTTCTTGACTCCGAAGACACCTCAACCCAATCCAGAAGATTCTATGTCGTTCGTGGAAAGTCTAAGACATAACCATGCCGAGTATAACTCACTCCCTGATGAGCTTAAGCATGACTTATCTTACAACGACTTTATGGAGATGAAAAGGAAAAGAAACAGTCATGGAAAAATTTATGATCAGAGAGGACCAACAGTGCAAAGGGACTTACAACATGCCATCAGCAAGGTTACGCTTGCACATTTTGATAGGAGTGACGGTTGTTTAGCTAGGGATTGGATACAAAAGCTTGATAATTATCTATCCCTTAGACCCATGGCAGAGGAAGAGGCAATTAAGTTTGCCACGTTACACTTGGACGGGGTAGCACATAAGTGGTGGTACCATGGCCTAATCACCCTAGGTCATCTATCTATCACTACATATGATGAGTTCACCACTAGACTCATTGAAAGATTTGATAAAAAAGATCTAGAGATTCATTTCATAGAGCTGGCCTAGCTTAGACAGTATGGTACAGTAGAGGCATACATAGCTGAATTTCAGAGGCTTTCAGTGATGGTCACAAGTATCATAGAGAGACGGATGGTGGTCTTATTCAGTGAGGGTCTTATGGAACCACTCAAGGGATGGATTAAGGCTTTTGACCCACCAACTTTGCAGGATGCTATGAAGAAAGCAAGGAGTATGGAGTGGGCTGCCCCTAAAGCAAAAATTTAGTCCATACCCTTCATTCACCAAAAGGATAAAAGATCTCACACTAAGGATACAACACAATAGAAAAAATCAGTCACAAGGTTGGATGGAGACACACTTAATGAACTTAGGAAGAAGGGCTTAGGCTTTAGGTGTAGAGATAAGTGGTCTAAAGATCATGTACGTGCAAAAGGGGCCATAATACATCAAATAGAATACTATTCAGCTAAGGAAAGTGGTTATGATTTTTCAGTCCAACAATCAGATTTTGATGATAAAGAGAATGAAGAGCCACCAAAAGAGGCTGAGAAAGAGGAATCAAAGGAGTGAAAATTAGCCCAGCTATACAACTTTCAGAAGAATGAGTCCTTACACATTAGAGGAGTCATTAAGGGGCAGCGGATGATAGCATTGATTGACTCAAGTGCTACACATAATTTTATTGATGAGGGCCTTGTAGTATGTAGGGGACTTCAAACACAGGAAGTGGATGGATTCAGGGTGATGGTTGTAGATGGTTTTACCATTAATTGCACTCAGATGATTCCACAACTTAGCATTTAGTTGGGTAACCATGAATTCACGGATGACTTCTATGTGGTTGGTATTGGGGATACAAATGTAGTAATGGGCATCCAGTGGTTGCGTTCATTAGGAGAGATCACTCTTAATTTTCAGACCTTAGAATTAAAGTTTAAATCAGATGGCAAGAATGTGGTGTTGAGAGGGATTTCTAATGGAGGGTCTCGGGTTGTTTCTTGTAAGAGGATGGAGAGGCTTTTCAGACATGACCAAGGGGAGTGGGTAGCAGAGTGTATAGTCATGCCTATAGTCATACAGGCTTTGCTTACTAAGCGAAGCAAGGTATTTGGCAGCATACCTCTTGGGAGACCACCTAATAGGGGTATAGAGCACATCATTGAACTAGAGGAGGGCACTAAAGCAGTAATCACTACACCATACAGGTACTCAAAGAGACAATAAGAAGGTTATTAAAAATAGGTATCCCATCCCACGGATTGATGAGCTCATTGATGAGCTACATGGAGCAGTGTATTTTTCTAAGATAGATTTGAGGTCTGGATATCATCAAATCAGAGTTAGAGAGGACATTGAGAAAACAACTTTTAGGTGTCATTATGGACATTTTGAGTTTCTTGTTATACCATTCGGGTTGACTAATGCTCCTGCTACATTCCAGTCTTGCATGAACAGAGTCTTCAAACAATAGCTGCGTAGGTTTGTTTTGATTTTCTTTGATGATATCCTTATTTACAACAGATCATGGGAGGAGCACTTGAGGCATTTAGATGAGGTATTGGGCATTTTGGAAAGTGAATCATTGTTTGCCAAGGAGTCTAAGTGTGATTTTGGCATGACTGAATTGTTGTATCTTGGGCACATTATCAGCTCAAAGGGAGTTAGTGTTGATCCTGAAAAAATCAAGGCCATTCTTGATTGGCCTCCACTTACAAACCTCACACAGTTGAAGGGATTTTTTGGGCTATGTGGCTTCTATAGAAGGTTTGTCAAGGGCTTCTCATAGTTGGCTACCCCACTTACTGATTTAACCAAAAATGGGGCATTTGTATGGTCTTAATCAGCGCAACAATCATTTGATAGATTTAAGCAGTTGATGAGCATGTGCCCAGTCTTAGCCATTCCAGACTTCACCAAGCCTTTTGAGCTTGAGTGTGATGCATCAAGTGAGGGCATAGGTGCAGTTCTCACACAGAATAAACACCCTATAGCTTTTGAGAGCAGGAAGTTGTGAGGAGGAGAGAGAGCTTACTCCATTTATGACAAGGAGATGTTGGAAATCATGTACACACTTGCCAAGTTCAAACAATACCTTGTGGGGGGCAGATTTGTAGTGAAGATAGATCATAACAACCTTAAGTATTTTCTAAATCAGAAGGATCTTAATGAAAGATGGCAGAAATGGGTAAGCAAACTTCAGGGGTATGACTTTGACATTGAATATGTCAAAGGAAAAAGGAATGTAGTGGCAGATGCTTTGTCTAGGAGACCACATTTGAGTGCTATTTCAGTCATAGCAGCAGATTGGAAAGAGAAGATAGAGGCTGATTATGCTAAGAATGCACTTGCAAACAACATTCTAGATGGGTCTTTACAGGATGATACATATCAGGTGAAGGATGGTCTCATATATTATAAGGATAGAATATGGTTGACTCTTGATTCTAGTGTGAGAGAGCATGTTTTTAAGGCTTTTCATGATACACCCTGTTGGTGTTTAAATTCGCACCTCTGGAATGCGTATTTGAAATGGACAGCTATGCAAAGTAAAAAATGTTTCTTCAAATTAGGGAGGGAAGCTCCCCTCTTGCCGGGATGGTGTTGAAAGAGTAAACTAAAAACTAAGTTGCCTATCTTTTACTTCAGCTAGGAGCACAAGCAGTTTGCTTAGTTACGTTCGCAAGAGTCGAGATTTTCTAGCCCTAAGAACTTAACTACTAATTAACTAAGCTAAAGACGCTTCTAACTTCGGCAATATCGGCAGAGCAAGAGAAACTAGAAATGAACAAGGTTGATTCTCCGGACAAAGTGCTTCAATAAACTCTTTTCTCAACATACATCTACACACTTCAATGTAAGCTCGACATATTAAGATCACAAAAAGTATTAACACAATAACCTAAATCGAGATCTATACCGCAAAGGAGGCTCATGATTTTATTTCTCAAACTTCTGGAACAAAAATTACTAAACACATGCCTGGAACAAGAGCTTGCAGCTAAAGAGGCTTGCAAAACTTGTTCTTACACAAAAGGAACAACAATTACAATAACTACTTGTTGGCCAAAAGAGACTCAACAATTCGCTATCATAAAACAATTGAACACTTGAATAACAATAGAAGGCACTTAGGCTCAGCGTTTTGTTATCACTAGCATCGTTATTAAATAATAAACTAATGAGCAAAAGGCTCTGACATTTATAAGCAAGTGAGGAGTAAGGAACCCTAAAAATCTCCTTGTTTACACCTAGGGCTTGCTCAACAAGCAAGCTTTATTTTAAACTAGAAAGAAGATAACATCTAACACCTAAGAAAGCAGGTAGGAAAAAAGCTGGAAATGCTAACTACATTTATCTTCTTTCTCTTCTTCACAAAGAATGCTGAATTGCTCCAAGAATAGAAAGCCGGAAAGAAAGCTTGCTTTAAATCTCAACATCCGCTAAAAAGCAGAAACCGTCCCGTTCGTGCATCTATACCATTACTAGAAAATTGCATTTTTCTAAGTATCTTCATTTGGTAATTGATTCCTGTGAAATCTTCGACCTCTATTGGTCATTTTCAAACTTTGTTGACATCATCGTAAATATGATTCATTTTCCCGCCTAACCGGATTAAGAGCACACAACACTCAAAATTGAGTTTGTACCTCTTCAAGACTGCATCAAGAGGGAATCTTTTGTGACAAACTCATTGATGAAAAAGAAGAGTTTTGATCACCCTTTGTCTATAGGCAATAAACTCCTCAGATATCCTCTCATAAGTTTTAACCTTGAAGACATGACGCTCTCTCTTGTTGTTCTACATGTATAAATTCCCAACCCCAATGGAAAACCGAGGGCTGGTTTCTTTCTGTTCCTCGAGACTGTGTGGACCTCACGTGCCTGCCTCAAGAACTCCATGAAGACGACCTCGTCTAACGGGTACCTTGGTAACATGAGTGGAGTGCCTAAAAAGCCATAGACTCTGAGATAGGGGAAAGTAGGAAATTATATGAACCAATCAGCCCACTCCGCCATCATTGCCCTGGCGACTGAAGAGATACGAACATGCAATTCATTGTCCAGGTCTTGCACTATGTACATCAGGAAAGCTTCATTCACCCTTTTGTAGTGATGTAGAGATTTTGTGAATTCCAATTGAGGGTAATAGTTGTAGATATGTTGTACACTCAATGATCCTTGGGTGTTCAACCCTCTAAATTGACCTTGGTAGGCCACTAGGTAGACTAGGTAAGAAACCATATGGAACTCATGAATCTGGAAATATTTCGTTATCTGCTAATGAAGGTTGTCACTAATCAAAGGTGGGCCAATCATAGAACTCGGTCTTCTTCATGATGTGAGGAATCACATAGAACATCCATGGTTGAAACTTGGTAGCATCTTCTTGTCCAGTGACCCTATTGAGCAAGGTGATTATGATGGCAATCTCATCTCTGAACTCCCCTCGCCCGACATTCTTAGGCAAAGTCTTATGTTTCTCCTTCATCCACCTCTGTGTAATCTTCTTGCTATATTTGTCCTTGTGCATTTCCCACATCCTTTCACATTCGCCCTTTGAGATAGTAACACTTTCAGGCCAAGGGGGAATGGAAAAACATTTCTCGATTACGTCAAGTTTCAAACTGCAGATTAATCTGCCATCAACTGACTGGATCTCCCTTGTAGCCAGATTGTAGTGCTTGATGCAAGCGATTACGAACTCGAGGATCTGAACTGAAATAGGAATAGATGCTGCTACGAGGAGTCCAGAGTGTCCCAGGTTTCTGATTGAAGTGTTGCCTGTGCTCTCCAAAGCGTGTAGATCAAACACCGACTTGATGTGGTGCAAGTCCGTCTTAGCTATTTTGATGTAATCATGATAGAGAGCTGATTCAGTCTTGAAAACGTTGGGAGTATACTCCATTTCGAAAACCTTGAAAAATGACTGTAAACTCGCCTATGTTCGACAAGTTTTGAGCAATTTACTATTTTAGAATGCTGATTTTTTCTTCCTCCAACGGACAAATTTTTGAAAATTTTCTGAGATATGGTTTTACTCATAATTTCGCTGTAAGACAACCTAGATCGCCTTTCTGAAAATTTTGAATTTAGATCAAAAACAACAACCCTAATATCTTCAATTTTTCACGAAAAAAGTTGGCACCTGGGTTTTGTTCACAATGTAATTAGAAATGGACCCAGTTGATCAGATTTGAAAAATACTGAGCGCTGATAAAAAAAAAAAGCAGCGAACCCTAAAATTTGAAATTTGCTTGAAAAAAGTTGTGATATGGGTTTTCTTCAGAGGACTGATTTGAGAGGACCCAGATGATCAAAATTGAATGCACCAAGGATTTCACTGACATGCAAATAATAAGCAGCTGCTGCAACTTGATGAACTTTTTGAAAATTTCTTCAGAAGAATGAGTTGATAAAACCCAGATGGCTGAAAATTGAATATCTTGGCCTCCTTCAAAAAAATTTGATCTTCTGGATGAAAAAGCATGAAAAAGCAAGGCCTTATGCTGCTGGTCTGAAAAATTTAATGAAGAATCAACAAACTTGAGTTCTTGAATCATGAAATATAACTTCAAATCTGCTGCTCCAACTTTCTTCTTTGAATGCTACCTACAAAAATAATGAAAATTACATGAAAGAGAGGTGTTAAATAG
>VDFB02345126.1:0-48379 GCA_007258455.2 Sequoia sempervirens
GGGTGGGTGAATCAGTTGTAGCAATTTTAACCTTTAAAACTTTCACCAAAAGTTATATCAATAACCAATCACAAATCCTTTACTTTGCTAATGTGATTAATCATTAAGTGCAAAAGTAGAAACTAAAAGAATTAAAACAATACACACAATAACACCAGATTTATGTGGAAAACCCAATGGGGGAAAAACCACAGTGAGGATTATCTCACAATATAAAGAATTCCAAAACTGAATACAAAGGCTCACTATCGAAAGGCTCACTACCAAGAAAAGACTTGTCCAAAATAAGACTTACTATCCAATGAGGGCTCACTATCCAAAGGGCTCACTACCATAGAATTACAAAGAAGATAGAAGAGGATTTTCATAGAGATAAAACTATCTCAATGCAATAGATCTTTCTACCACAATTCACTCACACACTTGCAGACATGCTTGAATGATAGAGTACACCTTAAACTCACTACCTCCAGGAACTCAACAATTAAATTATGCACTAATTTTCTCAAACTCGCATCACATACACTATCTCGCATCTATCTTTCATCTATCTTGCATTTATCTTACATTTATACCATCTTTAACCTTGAAACTCATCGAAGGTCGGCCATACACCATTTGTATCTACAATTTCAAATTAGGTCAGTGCCAAAACATTCTACGGTGGAATTAGAATGAGGGTGATCCAAACATATACTTAATGAGGACATAAATAAGTCCCAACATGCTTCACCACACTTCGTAAGCAATTTTTAACACAAAGGCGGTCAACACTAGTGTAAAAAACATAGAGAAATTAAGCACACACATCCTTAACACGATCCAATCCTTTCGAAAAAAATAAAATCACTTGAACATGACCTCATCAACTTACACTTGGAACTGCAAAACATGAAACCAAAATATAGAGAAATCCTGAACAACTACATTTCTCCTAGACCATAGCCAGACACACCAAAATGCACAGTTCACAACTGCTGAAGATATCCCGCACTATACAATGATGCAGAAGCCCAAATTATGGATACACCAACTATCAACAATCATGAATAATACCTCACATCCTCATTAGCATAGCATCACATCCCAAAGCATATCCCAGAGTATACATTGAATACCTACACGCCTTCTTTATTACAATTTTCTCAATATCCTTGACATATACAACCAATAACCAACTTCCATGACATCAATGAAAACAACAACCAGTTGGTAACTAGTTGACATCATTGACAACACCTTCATACTTGCAATAGTATATCCTTTTTATTTCAAATAAATATATCTAAAAGATATAGAAATATAAAGTATTGAGGTGCTTATCCTTCCTAAGATATCTCTTGGCATCTTTTAGATAGACATACTTAATATTTATATATTAATTTGTATGACATTTGAATACTAACATTTTATCTGGGCTATCTTTAGTATCAAATTTTTTGTTTCTTTGGTTTTCTATTTAATCTTGAACTCTATTTAATGGGATTAGGACCCTTTCCCTACTAATCTAATCAAACATATTATTCCACTAGGTCACACTTTTTAACTTGTCATTTAAAAATAGTACCATACAATCTAAATTGTATGAAATATTTTTTTATATTACTTGCTATATTGTAAGAACATTTAAATTTGAAACACAATGATTAAATATGTGAAAAAAAAACTCTATCATAGGTGCCAAACAAACTTATAGAGTTGAAGAAAAATATAAGCGTGGGATCAAGACCCTTTCCCTACTAATCTAATAAAAATATTATTTCAATAGGTCACACCTTTTAACTTGTCATTTAAAAATAGTACCATACAATCTAAATTATATGAAATATTTTTTAAAAATGTTTTATATTGTAAGAACATTTAAATTTGAAACACATAATGATTAAATATGTGAAAACAAACTCTATCATAGGTGTTGAAAAAACTTATAGAGTTGAAGAAAAACATAAATACATAGATTCATCCACGTAATAAAAAATAATAAAATCAATTGTATAAATAATTCAAAAAAGGAAAGAGGCTAAATATGAATAAATCATCCTGGCTCATGAGACTATATTGGAGACTTGACCAATTCTTCTCATGTTTAAGTACACAACTAGGACCTTTCAGATGCTATAATTTTCTCTAATTTAATACAAAGGACTCTAATAGTGTACAATTTAACCAAATTGCAACTAATTGATAAGTAGGAGGTATTTTGCACAGTGTGTCAAATTGTGATAATGCTATCAAGATTCAACCGTGTAGTTTTTACTCATGAAACATGGGTCAATGAGTTTGACTCGTAAAAACTACACGGTTGAATCCTGATAGCAATATCACAATTTGCAACTATTCTAACCAAGATGTGTAATTTGTAATTTTGTTATGTAAGTTATAGTCAAATTATATATAAAAAATCCTTCAACCATTATGAATTTATGAGAGTACATTCTAACTACACATGTAAAATAAATTACAATAGATTGAACACCAAGAATGTATTTGGGAACATAAAACAAATTACTTGATGTACAAATAATATAATAATGATATACCATTGTATGTACATGCAATTACATAAAAAAATAAAAATGTAATAATGAATTTTCCAACCCAAAAATACTCTTCCATTAAATTAAAAACATAATTTTTAATCAACTTAAGATAATTCTACATAATTAAATAACCAAAACAAAAACCTCTATCAAAAAGTGCTTACAATTTTAAAAGTTTAATCTACTTGAAATGCATATGAAACAGGTTGAGGATAATCCACAATATAGATATTTAATCTATAAATAATTATATTTAGGTAAGAAATCAAAAGCATTAGTGAAGATGAATAAAAAATGACCAAACCTTACAATCAATTTTACAACATTAATAATAGGTAGAGTGTGTTCTTCTTGTAAGAGACATCTTCATAATAGAATGTTGTCATAATTTTTTAAACCATCCAAAATAAGAGGATATAAGAAACTACCAATTTTAATTACTTATGTTTCCTTGATCACTTGGAAAAATATGTTGGTATGGAGCCTTATAATCTTTATGATTTAGAGGTAGTGGAATTACTATAATTAGAATCCAAGTGGGATATTGTTGGTAATGGAGCTTGATCTTGTTAAAGGTCCAATTTTTGGGTGTTTTCATAGCTATGTTTGTGGAACATTTCATTATGGGGGGTAAATTTAGGAAAATATTAAGTTTATAGACTACGCAAAGGTGCACTATTGGATGCTTTAAAACCTATTTTCCCACAAGAATTCTGAAGTTCCTAATAGGAATTTGATGACCATTAATGCCAACGATCACTTGGGCACAAACCCAAAAATGTCCATGACCAAAATAAGCTAATAATGCACCATTGGCTTGTTGTCACCTCAAGACAAAGCATAGGTGTTTAGGACTGCTATCATACATACCTACAAATTCTCTTTTGGAAAATCACTGTAAACGCTAAGAAGCACACTAAATTTGTAGGAATATTATTTTGACATCTTCTTGGCCAAAGGTGGAGGCCTTTATTTTAACTTGATTTGATAGACATTAATGACTAATTTCTCTAGAAAGGAATGCATCTCAAAAATTAAGGAGCCAAGTACCTCCACTAGCCTTGTATGCTCATGTCAACATCTAATTCAGTGGTTTTCATCTTCCAAGATTGAGGATGGGCATGTGCGAATGCTGAAAAGCATCATCAATATCCAGATAAGTGTATGATCAATTGCTAGTAGGATTTATTGGCACACTTTTTAGAGTGTTGTCTCACACAAGAGTATTATTAAGTACCTACGAGTCTTAATTGAAAAATAAATGTAAAACTCATAGCATGCTTACTTGATTCAAAGCTTTTTAACCATCATATGAGAAGACATGGATACCATCATCATTTTAGTAAGTACCCACAAACAAATGGCCTTTTGGGGTGAAATTTTAGAGCTCTGGTTGAAGCAAATAATGTGGAAGTAGATTTTATGCTAATTGGAGTGGTTAAACTCATACTTAGTCATGAACTTCTAGTGTCTAGAAAATGGTATAGGGTTGATTCATATATTTCCTCTCAATTTGTGGTGACACTACTAGACCTGCACACTCCAAAGGCAAAGGTGGTGGAATTTTCTTGCAAACCCTTTATTCAAAAAAATTTAGGTGGCTTGGAAGAGGTAATGGATGCTGCCTATTTTGGCCTTGGTATACATAGGCCTAACAACCTGGAGCATCTTCTAGTTCTAGGTGAGGAAGTAACCTTCTTCCCCTTACTAGATATCAAAGGTGAGGCACTATGGGTACACAAAGAGAGGGTGAAGGTGGCAGTGAAATTCTTGAGGAAAATGCTACATGTGGAGCCGGTCCAAGACTTTGAATGGGTCAAAATTTTTATTGATTATATTCAAGAAGTTGGTAATGTATAACCCAGTATTTTCTATAAGATTTTCATTATGTCCCTTTTCCCATATGTAAACTATGTTGATATAGATGGTTTTCTAGTTGATAGTAAGTTTTAGAAGAGACTTATGGCCGGATAGGTGTATGAGTTTTATTTTAAATTTGATAGATGCATGAGCATCATGAATTTCAAGTGGTTGTTTCAATTTGTTTGTTGGGAGGAGGGGGGAGGGGAACCTATAGCTTATACATATTTTCTCTATCTTACACTCGATGGTCTATAACAACAATTATATTTGTTTTTAATTTTAAGATAAATTGTTTGGCTAGTGGGATAAAAATTATCCCCTAGTACAAATACTATGAAATCACCAACATGTATTTCATTTTTTTACAATTAATATAAACTATTTAGGCCTCTAGCCTTTTACCAAAAAAACATCTCTTATATAAGATGAAAAAATCCATGTTTAACTAAGAGACAATTTTTATATGGAGTACAAAATAGGGTTACAAATGATATCAAATATATGATTGATGATAAATATTTGATGTGCTTGTAAATATGAATATTATATAGACAGTGTTGACATACTTGTTGGATGAGACAATAATATTTACTATTATATTGAAAATAAAATTGTAATAAAAGAATTCATATCAAACTATAAAATTGTGTCCCAATCTAATTGTGAAAGATTTAAATCTATTATATTTATTTTTAAGGGGTAAATGCTTTTGACCTAGAGTTATGAATTGGTGAAGTCACAAATGAGGGACCTCATCCCCAATTTAAACATTCAAAAAATACACCCTGTGGGGTTTGAACCTTGATGACAAGAAAAACACCACAACAACTTAACCATCAAACTATACCACTATTGGCTAAATCTATTATGTAAAACATACTAATATAATATAGAAAAAATTATAATGACAAGGATTGCAAACATTTTTATTTAGAAAGAAATAATTACATTATTGAAATATAAAAATATATTTATTCATACTTATTAAAATAGTGGTGATAGTCATGACACACATGACAATATAATAATACATGTATTTATATAGTCTTGATGTGTGAATCTTTTACACCAAAAAATTGAAATCACACCTAATGTTGGGAACCACCTACATGGGATTTTTAAAGATAAATATACAAAAGAGGTGAACTATCCAACTTTTTTCTTTAGAGAATACTGAGATGAATACATAAATAAAAGGTTTAGTTATCAAAAACTACACAATAAGAACATTTTTATATGAATAGAAACTTTGAAACCATAGTAATAACTTATAATTTAAGAAAACCAGTTTGATAATAGACAAGATCACTGGAAGTTATGATTAAGAATCATGAATTAACACAAAGAACATAATGTGAATACTTTGGTGAAATATGAGCATTTTTTAATTTGATGTAAACAACATCTAACTTTCATATTATATCTAAGATTGGATAGTATTTAAAATATTTTGATATTAGTTTCAAATGAAGAAAAAAATTCACAATTTTAAGACAATTAGGAATTAAAAAAATATTCTTAACATTTATAAGTGTAGAGCACCAGTGAAGGCCATTGATATCTATGATAAAGAAATTTTATGAAAATAAACATAAAATAATATACAAGTTTGAATAAAAATTGCTATGCCCCTAATCCTATAGTGTGTATTGGGTTATGTGTAGTCATTTTTTGGCTATGTTAATTCTTAAATAAGTTATATTATCATTATTTTAATTATATATGTAGTTATGTTGTCTTAGGGGTTATAGTTAAGTATCTAAGTCATCCTAGGTGGCATCCAAGGTATAATTATGTTATATATAAGAGGTCTATATTAGATATTCTCATCATATTGAGTATTGTGTTCTTATTGAGTACTATTAGAGGTATTCCCATTGAAGTTGATTAAGAGGTTTCTCGGGTAAACCCACAAAACTAGTTTACAATTCCAGTGAGGAAGGAAAATTGCAAAAAATTCCCCCATGGAGAAAATTTTGGTTTTTGGGGGTTCGAATGAACTTCTGGTTCAAGAAAATCCAAAGGGGGTTCGCTCAAACCCACCTTCGAGCGAACCTATTTAATGTTGGGTCCCACCATATTCCACATTTCTCGGAATAAGAAACAAAAGAAAACATAGTGGAAAGGGGGGTTTGCTTGAACCCTTGTTCGAGCGAACCTAGGTTTGAGTGAACCTCCAAGGGGGTTCGCTCGAACATAGGTTTGAGGGAACCTAGGTTTGATTGAACCTACAAGAGGGGTTCACTCAAACCTAGGTTCATTCAAACCCCCCTTTTCCCCCTTTCTCCCCCTTTGGCACCAAATTTCTCCAAAATTTTTCCCTTTGAAGCTCGAGTTGAGAGTTAAGAAATAGAGAGGAGACTTCACGGAAATCAACTAGATGATATGGTAGTCCTTAGAGCGAGGCTATCCAGCGAATATAATTTTTAATATGTTTGGTTTTATTATGTATTTATTTTTTAGTTTGATTTAAACATATTTTTTTTCATCAGGTAAGCTCTCTCTAATAATACACTTACGTGGAAAATAGAAATTATCAATTTTTTTTTTTGAAAATATTAGTGCACTAGATGTTAGAAGACCCAGCAGTCCAAATTTTTTTTTTTGAATTTTGATACATACAAAAGAATTTGTATTTATACTCTGAATCTACCAATGTCACAGATTATGAGTAAGTTTGAAGCCGGAAACTTGAGGGGTAAGGAAAAATATTCAATAGAATACTATAGAACCAAATGAAATCACCAGATATCATGAATTTACAAATCTAAATTTGAAAATATAATTTTATCCTTCATGGGAAAAAATTTACATGGTAGCCATAGTGAGAGCATCCTCATAAAAATGTTACATTTCTCTTGAAAAAACTAGTTTTTGGAAAGGAGATGGAAAATGAAAAGAAATATAATTCCAAAATTTTTGAAAAAAATGTATTTAGAATCTACAGACAAAATGTCACAAATCACTAGTTTGCATCATCTTCAAATTCCTCACAGTTTAGCCGCTATAGGTGCCCAAAAGTGAAGATTTAGTTAGAAAAAAATCAGTTTATCATCCAATTTGGCCAAAAATTGTAAACCAGTATTGTGGGATCACACTCCCCCTTAAAGTAATATAATATTATCAAGTATTTATAGTATATTTCCTTTTCTATTCATTTATTGTGCAATTTATTTCATTAAAAGTGGTATCATATCATGATTTTTGAGTATAAACAAATGATTTATTACAAAATTAGGGATTTTACCAAATTCACTCCCAAGGGTAAAAAATAGTGAGTTTAGAGGATTTTTTTTAATAACTAAGATATAGTCCTTAATAAGTTATAGTAATTTTTTTTAGATAAATTTAAGACGTTTTGTATCATTTATTGTAAAACTACTTTTTTGCACCATGTTGGGGTTTTCCACAAGAGGTAAAAATAGTTCTATCACACTTAGAATATCTCCAATAAATGAAGATGTGGGTATTGATGATATTGTTCATAAATATAATTAATTTATGAATGAAAAATTTAAAGACAAACCAACAAAATGAAGGATTAAATCTTGATAATGAATTATAATCGGTCGTCAGGTTCATCCGTCATTAATGAACAATGGAAAATTATTCCGCCAGCATCTCCGGAGTCAACAAAATTCTCCGGATCGAATCAAAGTCGTTCGTCCGTCGGCTCGCGTCCGTCGGCATCTCCAGAACAAAAGCTTATCAGTCAAAAATAAATCGTCAAAGCTCTTTCAATACAGCCGGATTCAAAGTGGATTATCCTCAAGAATTCGTTCCGGCCCTTTAATCAATGCTAGGGTACCATCTACCACCCTTCAACTCTTCATTGAAGACATCAAAAAAGTTATAGAAATAGAATAAAACATTCATCACTAAGAGATATCCTCTACTATCAAAGAAAATAAGGAAAATGAACAAAACATAATAAAGACTAAATTGGATCAATATAAAATTCTAACATATATAATGCTACCTGAGCCAAATATAGAATGAAGAAACATATTTGAGTTGAAGTTAGTTTTACCATTATACATCAAGAAGCTAAGAACAAGGAAAATCTAAAAGTGACTCATTAAATGGAAGTATTTTTTCAAAGTCTCCAAATGTGAGAAGATGAAGATTTTGTGTAGAATCATCTACAATTGATTATTTTTCAAGAGAATACTTTTGTAAAGAGGGAGAATGCTATTCCCTTAATCATATAATGTGTATTGGGTTATGAGTATTTTACTTGTGTCTACCTTAACTCTTAAATAATTTATATAATCATTATTATAATAATCTATACGTAGTTAGGTTGTCTTAGGGTTATAGTTAAGTAACTAAGTTAGTCTAAGTAGTATCCAAGACATAAGTATGACATATATAGAAGTTATAGTTTAGTTATTATCATAATATTGAGTATTGTATTCTTATTGAAGACTATTGGATGTATCCACTTGAAAGTGGTATATTACTATCAAGTATTTTTAGTATATTTCCAATTATATCCTTTTATTTTGTAAGTTGTTTAATTAAAAAACTATGAAATTTTGTGTCTTTTTGAGAAAATACCTAGGAGTTACTTTCACTTGCTACTATATGCATCACATGAATTATTTAAAAAACTTGACATCAAAGATCACATAATTTTTAGACATATAAATTACAAATTTTTTCAGTTACAAAAGTTTAAAATAGAGGAAATCAACATGACCATGCTTTTGTATTGGTTAAACATGACCAAGTGTATATGAAAAATTAAGTTCCAATAAAATTGTAGAATTTCTAGATACATGTAATACATGTAACACCAAGTTTATTCTAGTTGATATTGCAAAACTATATAAGCATTAGATCACCAAAAAAAAAGTATTTAAAAACTAAAAAAACACATTGTGGATTTTATTTTCTAATGACTCTTATGAAAAATACAACAATAATCAAACCAATTATGAAAATTATTCAAACTATAATGATCAATTTCATTGAATTTTTTAGATCTCTAAAACAAAATCCACATGATCAATCAACCATGTTTAGTTTCTAACTATGTTAAATGAACATAAATAGACATAATTTGTCTAGTCCTTACCATAATTTTTATACCAACACTCCTCCCACTCACACTATAAACCATCACTTCAAAATCCTTAAACCCAACAATTAGAACCAAAGAAAAAAAAGTCCTACATAGAAAATATCAAAATAAAATATGAAAATTCATTGAGCACATAAATCAAATTGGACACATAAAGTTAAAATGGATCTTGAAGAAATATGGATCAAAAGAAGGAAAGATTTCAAGTCTAATAGTCAATCAAAGTTTAGATCTAGGATAAAAATACCTCTTGCATATAACAAGTGTCCACATCCTTAAGAATGGTTATTAGTCCCACCATGCAAGGTATGTACAAGTATCAGTTCCAAAAAAAATTAAAATCAAAAGTTTAAACTCCATATTCTATCATAACAAGTTTGAAAAACAAAGTATCTTATATCTAAAATTTTTAATAATACATCCATGTCTAGCATTCCTCATCATAATCCAATATCTTGCCTAAAATCTAAAAATCCTAAATCACAACTACATATTTTCCCTTATCTATATGGACTCACACCTACGCCAGCCACACCAAGGAGTTTATCAACATAGGTATCATTTGCGATCATATAGTAGGGGTTATATGTTATAGTGTTGATCTTGACACTATGTGTGCTATATCTGAGATTGAATGTCCCCACACACTTTGGACACGACTTTGGGATATCCGTGGAGACCCTCATATCTCTCCATACCTAGAGGATCCTACTTGTCTTATCCCTCTTGTAGATGCAGATTCCATAACATTTGATGATGATACTTTAGAGGAGATTGAGTATATCATAGGTCTTGCATGTTTTCATGGTTTAGAGACTTGTCTTCATGTTCCCACTCTACTAATCGAGACTACATCATCATCTTTTGTTGTTCCTAATCTGTTTGACATTTCCACATCATTGGCACTTATTGATTCAGTGCAATAGGAAATACATCTCCTAAACACATCTACTTGGGATTCATATCTTGTAGACATGTAATCCTTGTTTGTAGAGTCTCATATTGCAGATTTGGAGGATTAATTTGAGGACATTAATCTCCTCTTTTTTGACAGCCACATCATCATTGTTGGCCCACCATCTTCATCACCTTTGCAGCTTGTTCTCCATCAGTCTTCATAGGATTTTGGATCTACGTCATCGCTTTCCAACATGTGGAAACATGGGCACTTTTCAGAGGCACAAATAATTTGGATTTGGAATCCTGATTCACCCATTCTTTTGGATTGGATTTTCCAATCACTAGTAGATTTGTTTCTTCCTAAGGGCAGAAATGTTGTTTGCAGGTAGTGGATCATATTCTATCTTCAGGTGTTCATCAATGGTACAAGAGTTCTTTCTTTATGGGGGGATTCATATACTCATTTTCTCTCTCTATTATCGGGGGGACATCTATTGTACTTGCATGAAAAAAGAAATCCTTGAGGGGTCACATTGAGTCCTTCTATCCTTCTTTCACTAGTACAATTATTTCATTTTCTCTCTTTTGGAGAGGAGTTTTTCCCATGTGGTTTTCTCCTTTTCTCTAGTTATGAGAGATTCATTTATTTGTACATGGGTACCTCATTAGGACTTGTATTTGGGACCCATCCATGCATAAATCATTTCATTCTACATCAAAGTTTTATAGCCTCTCCCTAATTTGATCTTAAGGGGGGGGTGTTGGAGTAATTAGGATAATCACTTGACAATTAATTATTCATTAATTAATTATTAAGTCCCTTATTACTTTAGTTCACTTAAGCTAAAATTATGAGTGCTTTTTTATTATTAGATTTCGGCTAATCATAGGTCTAGTTGTCTCATTGCATGAGATTAAGACACTTGCCACAATATAATGTAATCCTGATCTAGGCTTTTCTTTTTTATGCTTTTATAAGCTTGCACATTGATTGTAATCAATTATTTCATAGTAATTCATAGCAAATCAATTGCTTTTTTGGATCATTTCTTCTCAAGGTTGCACAAGCATATCTATGTCCTTGATCTTTCTTTTGTGATAGGATAATTGCTTGTAGGTAATTTTTGGATGTTGTGTAGTTCAATCATCAACTTCAATAGTACTATCTAGTTTCTCAAATTTATATTTCCTTTTGGATTTGGTTGTGGGGCTTGAGTGGTAAACCTTCTTGGATTTAATTTCTTTTGGTTTTAGTGATTGTTATTATTTTTTGGTAATCCTTATGTAATGTTTTCTAACTTCTTAATTAATATATTTTTATAATTCTTTCCCATTTAATAGTAAATAAAATAATTAAACAAAAAAATAGTGAATATTTAAGAGCTAGAACTAGAATAATAAGTATAAAATTAATCATAAAGTTTAAATAAATTAAATATAATAATTAGTTAGATTCTTAATGGTGGAATATTTTGTTGAATGTGTTGTAAATTGATTCACTAATATGTTGGAATATTAGGGCTTGGTAAAACAACTAGCAAAAAATTTATAAAATGTTCTCTACTATGGTATAGATTTTTTCTTATAGGCTTGATCTTCAAACCTAAACCCATGAATACAATAGTAGAAAATAAATTATTATAGAAAATTTATCTCAAATTTCTATTTCTATATGCAACAATGCATATCATTTGGGAATTTTCTAAACATGGTTTGCATTCTCCTTAGTCAAGGGTCCCTTAATGCATTGATTTACTGATCATAAACCAATATTGAAGATAATAGAGAGACATGCATGGTGCAGGGGCACCCAAGCTCCTTAAAGGCCATTGGAAGAGTCAGGAGGATGCAGGGGTCATGAAGACCTATACAACATTTCAGAGCATCAATTATAACATTTTGAAACCTATAATGGCTTTTAGAATGGATAAAAACAATAGAGGAATCAAAAGTCCTGAGGGTCCTAATAAGGACCCTAGGACCAAAATGCCTTGTAAGTGGACCAATAGTGTCCTAGGGGTCTAGATAGGTTTATAGTGTTTTAATCATGTCAATAAGGTTGAATGATAATGATGTAATAGTTTGGAACAGTTTCTAGTTAGTAGGAAAAAATAAAATACAAGTTGGAAATTCAAAAATTTGAAAACCAATGGCTAGTTTTAGTTTAGGCGGGTAAGTAGCTTTTAGGAGTTTTAACATCAATAATGTAATCAAACCGATCTAAATCAGTTGGAATAGTTAAGAGATGAGTCTACAAAGCTAGAGAAGGAATTTGTACAAAGGTTTGGTTGATGTTGCAAGGATTGTATAGACTGCTATAGGGAAAAGCAATAAAACATCAGATTTATTGCACTTTCTTGAGTTTTTTTTAATGAACTACTGATTTCCATTGAAGATATGTTCATTTGGATGGTTTAAGGATCTGTATTTTCATGTCCTAAAAGTAATTACAAGTTGCTCTTTGTATAATATATCTGACTGTCCACAGGAAAGTTTAGATTTTCCACTAATTTTGAGAGTTTTCATGGATGAATGATCCATTTCATGGAAATTTGTGACTATAACCTATGAAATGGATCATATCTAACTTGTATTATATAGGACTAATAGGTTAATGTGTAGGAAGGAAGGATTCTAGGGTGTACACCATGATTTGACAATACAAAGTGCATGGAAATGGTGCCTAAGGTATAGCAGTGGGAGTTCTGCCTAAACAAGGGGCCTATTTTTGAGTTGAAATTGTTTAAACATGTTGATTTATTTGTGAAAAGTCAAAGATCCAGTTTTGGAAGTGTTTGGGAGGCTAGTTTTCAAGAAGCCCTAGTTTTAGAGGATTTAATGGAGGGTTTTGTGATCAGGGGTCTTAAAGGCATCATAGGAGTTTAAAACCTTGAAAATCCTTAGTTTGGAAACATTTCAAGACACTATTGAAAGCCTCATAGTAAGGGGATAAGATTTGAGTGGGGTTGCTTTGAAAAAGAGGGCTAATTAGGCCTTAATTTTGTGGAAACAACAGATTTTGGAGGGATTGATCCAAAACAAGTGCCATCAGGGTTCTAGTATGTTGTGTAGCATCACAAAAGATAATTGAAATAGTCACTGGATTGGGGAGTCCTTTGGAAAATTTGAGAGTAAAGTCAAAAAAACAGTCGCTGGAGACCTAGTTGGGCTAGAAGCCTAGTTAAGGTGAATAAGTGGGTTTTTGTTTGAGACAGAGGCTTGGGACTTTGTAACCTTTCAAGACAGGGTTGGTGGAGTTTCTTAAGATCATTCCAAGGGTTTGGGTCCATAAGGAAAGGATTTAAGTTATAAGTGAGTCATTGAGCCTTCTCCATAAGGGTGTTTGAGAGTGCATCGTTGTAATCCTTGAAATCATTATGTTTTTTCCTAAAGTCCCATTCCCTTTGCATCAATACAATGATGCCTAAGATGATGTATGTTGGCATATGTTGTAGTAATGTTACTATATATGTATCATGAATGATCTCCAAAAATAAATTTTAGTCATTCCAAATAATTTTCAAATGAATGAAGAATAAATACAAAAATATAGCACAAAAATAACATGAATATATGTTAGTTTGGCTCACAATGGCTAGTGAAAAGGCCAATAAAGATTTAACTTTGAATTATGAATTTTAAAAGTTTGAGGTATATGACTTTGGTGAATTCCATGTTGAAATATAAGGTTCACATATTTTAATAAAGTCACCCTAGTAATATTAGGGTTTATTATTTAATGAAATAATTGAAATAGTAAGTTATTTTTCCATAAGTTAAAATTGTTTGGGAAAGTTTCTCTTCGAAAGGCTTTATAAAAGCCATATTGTGGTATAGAGGAAATAACTTAATACTTCAATTATTATAATTATTCAATGTTTATTATTATTGCTATCATGGCTTTTATTTTCTAAAATATATGTGGTCTACCATTTCCATTATGGTATTATAGTTGTAGTAGGTCCCATTGGTGCACATCCAAAATGATTGCAAAGTTCTAGTCTTTTCATTCCATCGGTGTAAAAGGACAAAGGGTCATAAGAGGTCTAATACATATTGGATCAATGAAATTGATCATGTACTTGTTGGTCTAGGTGTTCTTAGAAAAAAAAGGAAAGTGCTACCAATGCTAGCAATAGGAAATACTACCATCTATATAGTCAATCTTTTCTCACCCAATAGTGTAGATATCATTATTCATTAGTATTTGAATTTTGATTTGGATGTAGGGTGTACAATATTATTTTTTATCAATTATAATTAATTATTTTTGTTTCCATTCTATAAGCCTATATTTTGGGAAGATTAATATTTCAAAATATTCAAAATATGTGCATACATTACATTGTTCATTAGTAAATAAATGAATAAATGTGTAGATTGGTTATTTTGAAGGTTTCTTACTACCACACTATGATTATCTACTATTTTTGAGTCTTCCAAATGTTGGACCTAGATAAGGTACAAATTAATTCCACATGTTTTTGGTATTTATTCTAAACATTTTGCAATAAATAGGCATCATCCCCACCCAAAAAAAAAAGATAAAACTATGTTGCACGAAATATTGGTGTTTGTAAAGAGGACTAATGCATTGTAGATAATATTATTTTAGAAGTTTTTTTTTAAAAGGAACATGGTGTTTTTTAGAAAGGAGGAAATAGTTGGATTTTATGAACTTAATGAATGTGTTATAAGGTTAATTTGATGATATTATT
Organism: Sequoia sempervirens; assembly: GCA_007258455.2. Classification (NCBI taxonomy): domain Eukaryota; kingdom Viridiplantae; phylum Streptophyta; class Pinopsida; order Cupressales; family Cupressaceae; genus Sequoia; species Sequoia sempervirens. The sequence continues at coordinate 15,108 of VDFB02345126.1, forward strand.
TATTTTTTTATTAGAAAGGAGGAAAGAGTTGGAGTTTTTGAACTTAATGAACATGTTATAAGGTTAATTTGATCATATTATTTATTTTTTGATTAGTTATCTAAGAATGGAGATTATATCAAATAAATATTCTAGCTTCAACTTTTATACCTAAAAATCGTTTTAAATGCAATTAATAATTAAAATTTAATGGAGAATAATAAATGGGATTGACAAAGCACCTATAGATGCAAATAAGTTATTAAATTAGCATATAGAGATGATAAAGATGAAGTGAATATTATTCTTTCTCTTTCCAACTCTAAATTACATCATATAGATCTAGAGAAATCATTAATAAAAATTTGGGATAATTTGAATAAAGTGTTTGGAGAAAAACTAGTTAAACCAAAATTTTCTCTAAAGCTTCATCTATTTAGATTCAAGATAGAAGATAGAATAACTATGTCAATCTATACAAGCAATTTGAGGTCCCATTAAATAGCTATCAAAAGTCAAAGCTATAATAGATGACGATGATGCTAAAACAATTTTTTTAAGTAGTTTTCCTACAACAATATTATTATTACTCTTAGTCAAATAACTTCTAAAAATCTAGAAGATACGATTTTATCTCTTTTAGCTAAAGAGAAGAGAACAAATGTAGAAGATACAAAAGTTGATTCTCAATGTGAGAAAATATTATTCTCATGAAAAAATAATTGAAGATCATATACAAACAAAGGGAAAATTGAATGTTATTAATGTAGGAGAAAGAGTTTCATAGCTTAGAATTGTAGAACTCAAATAAGTGGTGTTTTCAAAGAAAAATTAAAAAAACAAATGAAATGAAGTTAACTGAGCTTGTGTTGAGGATGAAGTTAACTAAGTTCTCGCCATTCAAAAATTTCAAAAGTGTAAAATGTAATCTAGCATTGTTTCTGTAATACATTTTTCACCCTTTTCTCTTAAAGTTAAAAAATAAAAAGAATTGGTTTCATTATTTTGTAAATCAGAACCATTAACAAAAGCGTGAATAACATGTGGGTGTCTTAGTTAAGATAGTAAAATAAAAGAATGGGTGAACGCGTTTCTTATATTATTCAGAGGTGGACGCAAAAGATGTATAAGAGGTTGAAAACAATTGCAGATAACAAGATTGTGATATTGAGCCAAAACCAAAAAATAAAACCTGAGAGAAAAGATATAAGACAGATTTTCAAGATCAATGTTATCTTCTCTCCTGATGTTTGGCTGTGTGATCAGGTCTTCTGGCTTTTTCTCTTCTTTCTGCAATTTGTTGTTACTGTTTCTTATTTCAAGGCTTAATTTGATATTGAAAAAACCTCTTTGGTAGCCCACGGTTTATACTGAAATAAAGCGCCAATGGTTTGGAGTCGGCAGGAAAAAAAATGGATTCTTGTTTTTGTTTTAGGGCTGTCAGATATAAAATTCTCTATTCAAAACAATCTATATTCAATGAATATTTTAATATACGATAAGAAAATGTAAAGAACGTCCACTGGTGTGTATCTCATGGCATCTTAACGGCAATGTTAATAGGCTAACGTCATAAAAACTTAATAGGACAAGTGGGATGGACCATCCAAAGAATCCTCGACTCGAAAGTGCATTATATAAATGGATAAACAGGTGAATCGCAGTTTAGGTATTTGAAGTGTTATATTTGAATTTGTTTGGAATATGGATAATTGTAGTTTTAATTGTAGATTTTGGTTTAATTTTAGTAATATATATTTTTATTTTGATGGAAATAGTTGGATTATATAGATAGTGGCATCTCTTTCTTTCATGAATAAGTGGATTATAATATGATGACTAAAGATACACTTAAACAATAAGTCATTGTTTGGTTGGTTGGTTGGTTGGTTGGCTAGTTAGATAGTCATGAGCTGAGGGAATTTGTCGAGAGTTACCTAGGGGTCAAACTTGACTCAATCACACTTTTGAAGATTTGACTCTTGGTGGATAAATAATCAAGGAACATACCATCATCTTCATCAATTGTACTCAACCAGTTATTTTACAACCCTTTGACAATTTCTATGACATGTATTAGTCTACTAGTTAGGATCCACATATATAATGATAGAAAATGTGAGATAATAACAACATCGTGCTTCATAAAATCAAAACAAAACAATATTGTACTTAATAAAATAGATCACACACAACATAAGATGTTTTGTGTAACAAGATGCCTTAATATCTCATATACTAATGTATAGAATAAACTCTTGAAATAGGTAAAAACCATACTCTACTCTTTATGGAAGAAGTCATTCTATATATCTTCAACATGCTATCCAAAATGCATGTAACGCTCTTCAGATGTCCCTTACTATGAAATCATCTCATATATATTTTTCCTCTTAGTAAAAAAATAAAGTTGTTAACTATTAATCCCAACATAAATTGACTTATTACACAATATTATTAATAAGATAAAATAAAGTTGTTAACTATTAATCCCAACATAAATTGACTTATTACACAATATTATTAATAAGATGAGAAATTAATATTCAATAGATTCTGAATAGTACACATCATAAACAATATAATTTATTTTATAAGATATGAAAAATAATAAAGAATTCCAAAATTCTACACTATTATAAACTTCTATGTTAAAAAGTTGCGTAACTAAAAAAAGTTCCTAGGTAATGGTTAGTACTTGCCACTAAACATGATTGTGATATATTTAATTTCTACAAACAAATATATTTGTAAATAATGTCACAAGTTTTATCACTTGATATGACAAAAAAGTATTTGAAGTTGAATATTGAATTTGTAGATACATAAAATTGGTCATATCTGATTAATTCTGGCATTTCATTAAATATTTATTATTTAATTAATTTCTCTAAAGTCTTCTACATATGATTAAATTTAATCAATTTAATTATATTGTCCATTCAATTTATTCTTCTATCATGATTAAATAAATCAATTTTTATTTAATTATTTCACATTCATATGCCCACTTGATTAATTAAATAAATACACTTTATTTATTAATTATCACTTTTTGAATTTAATTAAGTCTTTTTTATTTAATTAAATTTAAATATTTCTTTTCAAATCTTTCTTCTAGTTAATTAAATATCTTATTTAATTAATTTCATTTACATACCATTTCTTAAAAGTTTAATTAAATATCTTTATTTAATTGAATATCTTCCACATCTTTTCAAAATCATAATTAAATATTCTATTTATTATGAAGTACTTCCATTATTCTTCAAATCTGGGGTAAATATTCTATTTTAGGAAAAAAAACCTCTGTCACCCTTAAATGAATAATTGAATTTAATAATTCATTATTTATCTTCTTCAAAATCTTTCCATAATCTCACAAAATGATAATTTTTACAATTCATCTTTATTATCTTATCTTACCTCTTTTACAAAAAAAATAAAATCTTGCTTTTTGTTTTCTTCTGTTTTTCTTCAGTCTTATCAATCTTCAACCGTTCAATCTACCATGAATTTTCACAATCGTTGATCATATCAGCCAATCAAAAGATTTTGAAAAACTCTATAAATAGCACTGCCAATCCAAGCAATGGTTACAACACACAACAAATGAATTAGAGATTAATTGCATTCTAGCATTCTAGCATTCTAGCATTATCATTATAGTTTTATTATTCATAGCATCATCATAATCTTTCATTTTAGAAATCATGTTTAGCATCAGAATAATCATGTCTTAGCATTACATGCATTTCATATTAAAATCTCGTTCTCTAGGAAGACTATTCATTGAGCCTAGCATACAATCTGCGAGCCAGCTGGAATCAATGAAAATACTAGAGATAGAGGATGATAGGATGACATTGATAACAAGATACTGAGTTTGCAATCTTTATTGTTTTAATATTTTGTTTTTGATATAATGTCTTATTGGTGTGTTTGATTCATTTGTTTTTACATATTTAACATGCATAAAATCGACCACACATTTTTGGCACTCACCGTGGGGCATTGCCTCATTTTTAATATTTATCTATAGGTTTTCTGACAGGATTTCACATTTTGGAATTTAGATTTTTGGCAAAATCTTTCATTTTAGTGCATCCAAGGATTTCTGAAGTGCATACGTGTGTTTCTATAGAGCATCCATAATTTATTTCAGTGCTTTTGCAGGTACTTCTACTCATCCAAGGACTATTGGGGTGCAGCCAGGAACTGTTTTGGCGCATTTACGGGACAAAATGGCACATACACCCGACTTAGTTTGTTAAAAAAAATTGAAAAAAAATTTAAAAATTTAGTTACATTCTGTTTTAGCACATTTAGGATCTATTTTGGCACATTAACTTGTTATTGTTGCGCATACAGGTGATCTTCTAGCACATACAGGTTGTAACTAAACAAGTTTGTGAGTTTGATGCTTTCCGCAGACATAACCTTTTTTTGGCTTAAAAAGAACCAATCTAGGATAGTCACAGCTAGTTTTAAAAAGGAGCAACCCTAAGATAGACATAGATTTGCAATGAAGCAATCTAGGATAGTCACCACACACTGATTTTGTGGTCAAAATGAATCCCATGCTTTAGGTGAAGCAACATCTTCACATAGTTTAGATCATTGTGATTTGGGTTTTAAAAAAAACAGTGTCTACTATGTTTGTGGTAATAGGTCTATGCTCTCCCCTTAACTGGGTAACCAAAATACCATAATTTCCTTTTACATTCATGTAATTTTACTACTTTATTACATCCTGTAGAGGGCCAGCTCTTGTGGGAAAAATTACTCACCCAAGAGGAATGACTCAAGTGGGTTCAAGCCAAAGCCAGGCTATTCTGCCCCACTATAAAATTTAAAAAAAATTAGGGGAAATATTTTTTTCCAGTAGTGTGCAAGATAACCATCCCCAAAGCCTTTGTTCTAAAGGTTGGGAGGTCTCCTGAGGGAGTTTATTATTGCCGCACCAAACAGAAACCCTTACAATGAACCTAGTGTAGTATTTAGCTGAAGTCAGTTTCTGAACATCATAATAATCATAGTGCAAGGGGAGGGAAGAATCTGCCCCCAAGATACTCACCATATAACTGCCAAGGACCGTTTGCTCAAGGGATCCAGTATCCACTTCCGTCACTTTGAGTACGCACTTGGAAAAGACAAAAACATGGGTGCCCCTTCAGGGCTGACACGTATGTGTTAGTCGATGCAGTTCTAAGGTGTGGGTTGTTGATTATTATGATGACCTACCTGAGTACTAAGAGCGAGTCTGCTTGAACTGTTTGTCATGTGTAAAACCTGTGAAAACCATTTTTGAAACATACACTTGATGTTTAGTATAGGACTTAAAAAAAAACTATTTTTAGAGTGTTTGTTGTGTTTTCAATCACACTAATTCAAATAAAAGGTCATCTGAAATGAACATGTCAATTTTTAGCTAAAACTGCTCACAAACTGTTTGAAAAGATTACCTTGGAAAAACTATTTTAGAGCATATAGGGTATATTCTAGCACATATAAGATCTGTTCTAGTGCATTCACTGGTTAATTCAGCACTTTTAGGGTTTGTTTTAGCACATTGAGTCTTTTGGCTCATACACTGGCTATTCTGAAAATAAAACTTTTCGGTCACTGTCACAACATTTTTTCTATAGTGCATATAGGATACAAAGTAGCGCATCTGGGACATATTGAAGCACATTTGACCATTTCTCTGGTGCATATCCCTATTTATGAAGCACATATGGGCAACAAAAAAGCGCATCTGTCATTTTTCCTGAATCATTATTTTTGATAGATTTGAGTTTATAGCATTCTCAGTCTAGTAACATATCAACATTTTCTCTCATGCTTAGGGAGTGGAAATCTACCAAGTTTTTCAAGAAGTCAATTTCCAATAGGATCAGGAAACCCAAGAAACCTCTAAGTTATAAGAAAACCTTACAACGAAGGAAGTTTTTATACAAGAGTCGAAACGTCTTGCTCCATTATCGCAGATTTTTCCATAGGTACCAAGATTTTGTAAGAGGATTTACTAACGAATACGCTATGGACCCTCTAGATTCACGAGCCTATTTTCAAAGAAGATCCCTCTCTCAACAACATAATCACAGTCAAACTCTTGATTTCAACTATATACCACAACCTTCTATCGAATATTCGACACATCCTAGTCAAATACTTTAGTGAGTTGAAATAGGCGATTTGATATATTGACCGTTCTTCAAAAACAAGGATCAAATCCTACAAGTGCACCATTCATCACAAACTTCTAAATTCTCGGTTCAACTTCTCCCAATAGGATTCTGACATCCTTTATCATTGGAAGCCACAACCATAAATGAGGAAACATAGTTTTGATCATATCATAAGATTTTCATCTTATCAGATTAAAACATCATCATTGATTGCACTCATCAAACTATGATCTAAGTTTAGGAGAACATCTTGAAATCATATGCTTGTTTTTACATGATCACAATACAATAAACTAAAGGAAGACATTCAACAAGAAGATCATACCTCAACAACACAAAAGGAAGGTGAAAATAGTGATCCCCTTTATAGTGTGAGTTGAAATCCCCTTTTTGAAGACAACATGGCCAAAGGAGCAAAAGATCCATTTACTTCTGACAGTGATCTGAGAAAAACCCTTGAGGATAGTGAGGATGAACAACAAGAAGAACGTCACCTTAAAGAAGTCGAACAAGATCCTAAATTTTTTCAGAGCAGTAGAAAAGATCTTAGCACAAGACAAACAAAAATATTTCCTATTTCTGGCCGACAAAGGAGCTAAACTACCTCATGATTTTAATACTGAGAACATAAAGAGTAATCCTGATGAAACACCCTTATCTAATCTTAGTACCTTGACTCAACATGTTAAAACATTAGAAGGGAAAATTAAAGATCTACAAGTGGGAGCCACAACAAAGACATACACTCTTGATGATATATGTCCATATCCTTTTGATCAATGTCTCAACATGATCCCATTTCCTAAGCATTGTGAAATTCCAAAGTTTGATCGTTATAATGGAAAATTGGATCCCATTGACCATATTAGAGACTTTCGAAACATGACTTTAGAATTCGCTCATGAGGATACATACTTAATGCGTTTGTTTCCTAGAAGTCTTGGAGGCCAATCTATGGAATGGTTATCAAAAATCACACCGCCTGTCAAAACGTTTGAGGAATTAATCAACGAGTTCATATCACAATATTCCTATAACATACAACACCAAATAACCATGATTGATCTATGCAAGGCTAAGCCAGTATCACATTTCTTCAGAGATGGAGAAGATTGTTTGCTAGATATCCCCGTCATGTTCCTGAAAAGGAAAAGATCACTACATTTATAAACAACTTAGATCAAGAGATGAGTTATCGTGTAAATCTTCATTGTCCTCCCTCTTTTCAGAAAATGATTGAAAATGCAATCATAATTGAAAGTGCATTAGTCTAGAGGGGAATAATTAAATTTGATAGAGACAATCCTAGCTCATCAAATCACCACAATGACAAATCTAAGTTTTGGAGTCACAACAAGAATGTGGTAAATGATGGTGTTGTAGATGCACATCATGTCTCACCTAAGCCAGTTGTTCTTAGTGTTGGGTAAGTGCAAGAAGTTGAGTCCACGAAATGTGGAAGTTTTTTTCCTTAGCCAAAAAATTGAAATCGACATCAAACAAATGGGATCCCGATTTCATAAACGGGATCCCAATTTTTAAAAATCGGATCCCGTTACGGTTCGGGATCCCGAGCCTGAGACCAAATGGGATTCGTTAAAAATCGGATCCCGTTTCCCGTCGGACTCTGAAGCAATGGAGACGGAATGGGGATCCCGATTTAATACAAACGGGATCCTGATTTAATACAAACGGGATCCTGATTTATAAAATACAGGATCCCGATTTATAAATAACGGGATCCCGAGTTGTATAAATCGGGATCCCGTTTTATACTGTTATTTTTTTTTTAAAAAGAACAGTTTTCACTTCTGTGAACGGGAACCCGAGTGATTGTTGGCGACAGCGACCCCACGACCAGCTACAGGTACCCCACCTAAACACCATTTCTTTGCATTTTTTTAGTTTGATTTGAAATTTTAAAAGAAATACGTTAATTTAGCATGTATTCTTTTTAATTTATGTCACATTTTAATCATTTTTTTAATTGTTATTGTAGAATTCATTAACTATCAAAATAGACGAAAACTTGCAATGAAACTTAAATGTTTTTTAATAAAAATGAAAAAAAAACCTTGAATTGTGTTTTAGAAACAAAATTTGACTTTTAAATCTTAAATTGTTCGATTAAACCCAAAAAAAATTGATTTTGAAAACCCTAATTGAAACAAAACAAAAAAAATTGCATTTCAAAACCCTAGAAATCGAAATGAAATAAAAACATCGCATTTACAAATCCAAATCGAGCTTTTTGAAACCCTGAATTCAAATCAAACGAAAAAAATTGAATTTGAAAACCGTAGTTTGAATTGAAACGAAAAAATTTCATTAAAAACCCTAATTGTTTAAAACTGAAACCCTAAATTGAATTGAACAAAAAAATTTGTTAAAACCCTAAATTTGAATCGAACAAAAAATCATTCACATTGCTTAAATGTTTTAAATTTTATTTGCTTTGTATGGAAAAAATGATATATATTAAACTTTAGTTTCAATTTTAAATTATAATTAGATTAGAAATCAATATGTTAAAGAATGGTTAAAATTCATAAAGTTTATCTTGATGTTTGTTTGCAAATTTAGTTAACAAATTTGTAAATCTAAACACGTACAATCGATTCCAATTGACACTAACTTGCAACTCTAAATTATGCCAAGGGCCACCCAAATTCACCCTAAGTTTGCTAAACCCTAGACCCTAAACTGTAAAATCTAAACCCATAACACTAAAGCATTTGAAATTTATGAACCCTAGACCCTAATCTTTCATTGGACATACCTAAAATTATGTAGGTTCAATGTCAAGAATGGATCTATTTGGTAGATTTATGAAAACTATTTTAAATATCTAGAATGCCATAAAAGTATAATTATAGCAATTCCAATTGGAAACACTTGGGTACATATATATCGTATGAAATTTAAATCTAGGAAGGTGTCTATCATATAGGCGAGTTGATAATACATGGAAAGAGGTTTGTATGGGAATATATGTATTAAGAAAAACATACCACATGACTTCTATAGGATTTTTAAGATGTGATCCTAGATAATAATCCACCCATCCTCAATCATAATGGATTATTTGGCAATTAAGAGAGATTCAATTTAACCATAAAATTACCTATATTTTGATACTATATAGATTTATGTGGAAGGATAGAAATGCATCAATATGCTTTGTGCCATCTTTTATGAATATTAATATTTAAGAAAAATCTAGATAAGATTGACCTAAGTAGATGATTTATGTAAGGGCTTTTTAGTGAACAAGTGACACACCATGGAGATTGGGATGGTATTTAAATTCTTATTTATAAATATAGTGTACCCCTTTAAATTTGTATTTGGTTTTTATAATGAGTTGAAATTATCAATGTGTTACATAAAAGAAATTTGTGCTTAGATATATTTAAATTAGATAATAAAGATATAGTTATATAAAATAGGGAATCCAACATGAGGAATAAACCTTTAATGTGCCATTGTGTGCATCTAATTTATGCCAATGATTTAGTAAGAGTGATCGTCTAAGAGGATGAAATAAGCCTTGAAAAATTGTAAGATCTAACACTATTTTAATGTAGTTTTATATGTGTGTGCATGTCCACTATGTTTTTTTAGTTTATGTTAAAATGTAAGATAAGGAGGATTGGTGGATATATTTGAAATCTAAAGAAAAAACAAAAATGATGTGAATATATAGATATATATTTTTAAAATGATTCTTTAACTTATCTATATTAAACATTGTATATTATCTCTATATTACTATCATGGCTTGATTTTCATTATGTCTACTAAATGTTGCTATATTTATTCATTGTTGTAATTAAATTATAGGGCTCAATGTGTAATCTATTTTACATCAAATTTTATAGTAGACTTATAATCCTAGAACGTTTGTAAATTTAATAGCTAACAAATAACTTGATAGGTGCAACTAAAAACCAAAAAGTGTGGTTTGATTTATCTCCATTAGGCTGGAAAGCTAAAACATCTACTAGGTTTATCCCTATTAGGTTGAAAACCCAAAAGTGTAGCTTAATAAACTTACAAGTGGTGAAAACTCACAAAAGCACTAGAAACTAATATTTGCAAAACTACCCTTGACAAATAAAAAAAAGCCAAAGGTCACCATATGTCATACCTGTATAGGTTGTATAGTTATATTAGATACCTTATAGTATCTCCTATTGGTTAAATATGTTTGAAGATGACATTAGCGACACATCCCTACATTTATATGAGATATATTATTAACATGTCGTGTTACACATATGCTAAGATACTCAAATATGGATAAGGAGAACTAGGGAATATATATTAGAAGAGAAAGATATACCAAGCTATCCAATATTATATTTTTGTACTTAGTGTAAAAGAGAAATTCTAGACCAAGAATGCAAGTGCAAACTCAATACTCTACTTCTAATGAAAGGTAAATAAAATAATGAAAGATTAGAGAAGCATAATATGTTCCATAACATTCTTTTATGGCTCTAAATGTATGTGTTGAAGTTGCTCTTTGGTTCTCTAATGTGATAACATATACATACAAATTTTATCATATGGAAACATTTGGGGATGTCATTATTTTATAGAGTTGAGGGGAAAGGAATGGAGGACTAGGTTTTTTTGGAATCGAGGACTAGAATTTCATGAGAGAATTTTTGAATTTGAATTTGAGAGGGAAGAGAGAATTAAATGTAGGTGGTTGGGTTGATGGAGGGCTTGTGTTGACTTGATTAGGTAGATGGGAATAATTGAATGCTAATTTGGATTTGGATTGAAGGTCTAAGTTGGAAATGAATGGCTATGATTAGTCTAATTGATTTGATGGCTAGGATAGATTATTAATTTCATTTTAGATTTGATGAAGTGGAAGTAAGTTACATTAGTTTGAGTTTGGATTGGTGATTTGGAATTATTTTAATTTTAAGCTATGGATGTGACATGATTATCCCCTTAATGGTTGATTAAAAGTTAGGATTTGGGGATTTTAGCTAATTAAATAATAAACTCTAAAGTATAAACCGTAAACCCTAAAGCCATCATTTTTTCTTAGGCTCTTAATGAAATTTGGTTGTCTTAGGCAACTCCACCAAATTTCATTACCTTATGCCATGCAATTGTTTCCTAGGATCTTGCAGCATGTAGATCCCCTTAAGCTATCCCATTACCTTAAACCCTAAACTCTAAAGTCTAAACCCTAAACCCTAAAGCCATCATTTTTTCTTTAAAGGCTCTTAATGAAATTTGGTTGCCTTCGGCAACTTCACCAAATTTTATTCATTTGAGCCATGCCATTTTCCTAGGACCTCACAAGGCTTAGGATAGACCCAATTTTAGGACAGGTAAGGGTTCAATATGGGCTTGGGTCTCTAATAACTAAGCTAGGGTTAGGGTTCAATCTTAACTCTAATTAGGGTTAATTAAGGGATGTCTAAAGGGTCATAATAGAACGCCTTTAAGGGATGTCTAAAGGGGTCATAATAGAACGTGTTAATTAAGGGGATGTCTTAAGGGGTCTTAAGGGGATGTCTAAAGGGGTCATAATAGAACATGTTAATTAAGGGACTCAGCGGGTCATAATAGGAACTCAAGGGGATGGGGTCTTAAGGGGTTAGAATATGTCTTAAGGGATGTCTAAAGGTCATAATAGAACGTTAATTAAGGACATCTCTAAGTGTTATATGTCTTGCGATCTAAAGGGTCATAATAGGAATGTTAATTAAGGGGATGTTCTAAGGTCTTAAGGATGTCTAAAGGGGTCATAATAGAACATGCTATTTAAGGAGGCCTAAAGGGTCTCAATAGAGCATCTTAAGGGGATGTATTAAGGGGTTAGAATATGTCTTAAGGGATGTCTAAAGGGGTCATAATAGAACGGTTAATTAAGGGATGTCTCAAGGTCATAATAGAATTTAAGGATGTACTATATCATAATACGTTGTCTTGCTGATATAATTGATTTTAACAATAATGCATGCATATTTTATGACATACAATTAGATTACAAAGTTTCAGCAAAGTAGGAAAACATGCACATTTAACAAAAAAAATATATAGAATATATATTTGATACACAGAAGTACATAGAGCATGTTTAATTGTGTAAGTATGTATGTACATATATGCCATCTAAAAACAATGTTTACAAAATTTAGATATGCCATCTCAAGAACATCTCAAACTCGTGCCTAGAATGTAGTAGGTCTTCACACCACCTGATATCAAAAAGGTACAAGCAATATCAATGAAATCATCCAAACATACATATTTTAATTTATATAAAACTATCTATATGTACATAACTCAAGTACCTACATTTAAAAGTATTCGAGGTTGAATGCAGGCATCCTCTCCTTTTTGTTTCAAAGTATGAGATCAATGCAATGATGGCTTTAGGATAAAAAAAATGACAAATAAATCACTTTTAACTATTTATGTCCAAGCAATATCAATATGTAATCAAAATATGCATTTAAATATAGTTTAACCTGATAATTACCTATTTTTACCAAGTATTCCATGTTGTCTAGGTTGAATTTGTATGGACTAGATCCTTTTTGTGATTATGCCTTAAGGATATATAAAAGAACAATTTAAATCAATTTCAACTAATAACACACTTGACCAATGTCAAAACATGTATTTAATGTATTTAAAAGGACAAAATAAAACTAAAACTATATTTACCTGTATTTAATACTTCTATCCATTGTACCATCTCAGATCCCTCTCTTTTTGCAATGCATCTACATTGCCTCATGCTCTTCCATAGAAATTGACCCTATATTAATTTTTTCAAGGTCTTCCACCTATAGCTTCTAGTTTTATATTTGTTGCCACCACCAAATGTGAATAATGCATAATCTTTATGTGTTTATAGTCTTCAATGTAGGTAGACCATTCTTTCTTCTCAAGTATTTTCGTGAGCTAAGGCCAACAAGCACCACCCCATCCTTTTGGAAAACATGTTCAAAACCACCATCAACAATCTCTCAAAATTTACTTAAGGGGATCAAAGACTTGTTCTAAAAAATTGCTTAAGGGGATCTAAAACTTGTTATCAAAATTTGTTTAAGGAGGTGTCTTAAGGGGATCACCATACCTATTGGATAATGAAAGCCATCATCATCTTCTCAAGGTGTTAACAACTTATGTTTAGTTTCCACACAACGAGCCAACCAATATTTTGTTTGCTCTTCATTCCCCTCAGGTGCAATAACTGCATACACATGTCTTGCCAACAAAATTCGATTTAATAACTTGTGCATATCCATATAACTAATTTAGTATTAAAAATAACTTAATAAAGCAAAATAAAATGAAATAAATTAAATTAAAATTACCTTCTTGTACAAGGTCTGAAACACGATCATAATCTTCAGATGAAAACAATTGATCATTTTCTTCAATAGTTATTTCATTGATTATGTGCTTCTACAAGTGTCAACAATCTTTGCTGCCACTGTTCAACCCATTCTGTATTTTCACAAGCTTTCCAATTTCCTGAGATACAAAAATGGCAAAAACATGCAAGCTCCCTTGTCCAAATAGTCCATGTGCTTGCTGTCGCACTCCTAAATGAATGCCATTTAGTATATCCACTAATTGTCTCACAATCAACTCTAGATACAATGTTCTCTTCTTCCACCAACCAAAAGAATCGATGAACTATAGAGTAATCACTCAAACCAGGTGCAGATAATCTTCTATTACACTAATCCACAATCTCATGTGCATTTTTAAATTTTACCTAATCCCTCAAATTTTAATTCGTTCCTAGCACACCTTTCGGATTACCACGCATCTTCACCCATCATGTTCCTCTTTACCATGCCCACCAAAAAACTCCATATATGTTGACATTAAGTCTCTTGTGAACCCTACTTAACCAATAGGAACATTCTAGCATTTTTGAACTACTCCCTGCATTAATTATCCTAATACATATAGGTGTTCTTTCATATGGATTCCTCTTCTTCTTTAAATTTCTATAAAAATATACTAAAACAATATTGAACAAACTCTGATGAATGTAGCCGATTGTCACTCAAATAAAAATGATACTCCCTCAAAACTTTTCTATCATCCTCAGTGCTATCATCTGCATGTCTATAAACAATATGGACAAACATAGCTACTTGCATAGAATTATAATATTGAGATTGAATTTCCTCTTGCGGAGCGAGAGTATAATTCTCCGCAAAATCAACCACTAAAAGTATAGTACCAATTGGAAATGTGTTTCTACATGCATGAAATTGGCCATCAAGGCATCAAGCATGTTCAGAGTGCATAACATATTTGGTACAATTTTATTATTAAATTCACTCATAAATGCATGCACACTAACTTTTTTTGTAACTAAATCACAACGCCTCTATTTTTCCATCTTTAAAGAATAGTGAACATTCCTAAATCTTTGACGCCTACTTCATCATGTTGTCCAAAATCATGATCAACACTTTCATGCAAACAATTTCTAAAAAAATGAAAGATTTCCAAGTAGCTTAATGCATTGTCCGTAAATACAAGAACTTAAATAAATAATCTATCATTAGATTTTTCTACAAAACAAACCTCAAATGAACTCTCTTATTGATTTAGTGGCATATCAATACTACAATCCTCAGATAATCATGTTAGTATGCAAGGTACAACGCATATATTGAAAAACATCATAAAAATAACTAAATTGAACATGTATTTTACAACAATAAGATATTCGTTGCTTATTAATTTTTACATACCAAGGTTTACATTTTTCAAAAGACCTTTGACATATTTTAATATTACCAGGTAACACTGAATCGCTACAAAATTTTCTATAAAATTCGGTTTGTGTTGTATCTAATAGGTGTTTTGGGTGAGGATCGTGGACTTTGGACCCCACCCTTAATTTTAAAACATCTCTAGCATTAGATGAAACCCTAGTATTATCATGCCAAAATTTTTCGATCAAAGATTTAATTTCAACACTCACCCTTATATCGCACTCCCAGAAATATCCACCTAAACTCCAACATTGATTGATAGGATCATTTTCTATACTCTCTTCTTTTTGCCGCTCTTAGTAATGTTTTAGGATGCATTTTAAAACTTCACTAATATTGCTTACCATTCTTTTATTCAAAGTTGTTTTATTAACTATAGCAGTAGTTATAGCTCTTCTTGCTATGTTTTTATTTTTAGATCGACTATTTTTGCCAATAGATTGAATGGCACTAGCAACAGTAGACATAGCATGTTTTAATGATTGATCTTTTCTTTTTGGTTTAACATAAAAGCCTAACCTTTTCATTACTTTCCTCATTTTTTGCATTCTCATCAATTGCATCATTAGCTGACATTGAAATGCAATTTTTTTACGATAAAAGAATTTGGTGTATATTCTCTATTTGCATGTGTTTTATTTGCCTCCAAGAAATTTGATCAAAGAAGATTATCTAAAACACCACTTCCAATTTTAAAAAGTATTTTCATTAAATTCAACATCACATCTCTAGATTTTCATCTTCATTTTAATCAACAAAACAGCTTTTCATTTTCATTTTCATTTTTATTTTCATTTCATCAACAAAACGGTTTTCATTTTCATTTTCATATTCCTCTCATTTTCATTAACAAAACGGTTCTCATTTTCATTTTCATCAACAAAACGGTTTTCATTTTCATTTCTATTTTCATCAAAATATAGGGTTTTATTTCTTTCATTTTCAAGAAAATGGGACGGCTTTTTACTTTCATTTGCAAATAAAAGATTTTTCTTTTTTCAACAAATTTATAAAAGTTTCATCTCTTTGAATATAGTCAATGCCACATCAAGACATCCAGATCTTGTAAATCTTCTACAAAACAATTTACCACATTTCTACCACATGTGGATTTGAAGAGGACTTACCTCGGATTTGTGTATATTGAAACATTCTCCATAGCATTCAAAGAGGGGCTTTAAACACATAGTAGGACTTGTTTGTATAATCATATTCTTCTCCAAATTGACTCCTTACAAATTAGCTTCATCTACAACTATGGTATCTTCAATGTTTTCATCTTCAATAGTTGTTGAATTGGTTGCTCCACCATCGCTCATTGATTTTATTCTCATTCTTCTTTCTCTTTGTCTTTGTCTCTCTTTTTCTTTATTTGCTTCAACTTCTTGAGGAGTCAATGTCTTTCTTCTCTTATTACGAAATTTATCTCCCATAATTATAAAATTTTCAAGCACAAATGAATGTTAATAGTGAAATACTTCAAAATATTGAATCCAAATTGGAAGTTGAATACCTATTACGGCAAAATTCTTCCTCTTGTGTTCCTCAAAACAAATAGAAAACTACCATAATTCCACTTTAAAATTTGTTTTCTTTATGCTTCCTTTGAAAAATTCAATCCATATTGCAAATTTCACTTCAAAAATGGGTGTGATGATGCTCCCTCCGACAAAAATCAACAAAAATCAAATTCGACCACCAGAAATACAATACCAACCTATGAAAAATAATGACGCTCGCCATACATGTGAAGTTGCAAAGTTGCATACTTGATGCGAATTGTACAAGAGCTTTTAAAACCCGGATCCCGCTCTATAAAACGATCCCCGCTTTTTTAATTAAACGATCCTCACGTAAACGATCCTTGCTTATTAATAAAATCCGGATCCCGCCCATAATCGATCCCGCTTCCACTAAAATCTATCGCGGACATTGGGAAGGCAACTTTAATCCCGTCGGTAATGATCCCGCTATCTTTACAATGGTCACTGAATGTGATCCCGACATAAAGTATCGTGATCCTCGCTTTTTATTAGTTAAACGCGGATCCCGCTTTGCACGGATCCCATTTTTTTAAATTTGAATTTTGTTTTGCTTCGTGGGCGGGTTTTTGCCAAGGTTTTCGGTTCGGGAAAATCTTTGGAAGTCCGAACCTAAGCCTTCAACCTGGTTTGACCTGCAAATTGAAGGCCCTAAAAATGTCAAAGAAAAATATCGACTTTAGACATATGGCTGACGACCTTTTTTCAAAAATTTCCTGACGAAAATAAAACCCATTTTAGATCAAACAATGTAGATTCTAAATATGTAATTTGTTTTGCAATTGAATTCATTTTTCTATTTTTCAATTAATTTCTAATGTGCTGGGTCCATAAACTTTAAATATCGAGTTTTACTATTTTAATAACTTTTATCAACATAACATTTTGACAAACGGATTGCAGAGAGCAAACTTCAGACAATTCTTTTCAATTTGAAAAAAAAAATCAGAAAATGATAAGTTTAGGTCATCTTATGCATGTCGTACATGACGATTTTTCAAAATGACAAATCTACCTAATAAAAAATTAACAAAAAAAAAAAAATTCAATAAAAAATTACAAAAAAATATCAAGAGCAAGGTTCAGTGAGTCATAAAACTTTTCCGAAAAGGATTTAGAAAAATACACCTAAGTAAGTCAAAATATGGATGTTGTACACGTGCATGGTATGGTAAAAAAAAGTGACTTTTAAACAGTGGTTTTTAGAAACGCCTATTGAAACTCAATTTGTACAATTTGGGTATTGAAATAAATTACATATATTGGAAACTAGACTCGAGCACTACATTTTATGATTAGTGACTTTTTTAAAGATTTCATCTCTAAGTGCTTCAAATTTTAAGGTCAAATGTGTCAAATACTGAAAATCGTGGAAAAACACTTCCACTTTTTGGCCAAAAAGTGGACTCAACTTCTTGCACACACCTTGTTCCTCACAACAACTACAACAGTGTCAACTTGGTTACAAATCAGGGAAACAATCCTCCTCCTCTGAGGAATAACCAAAATCCAACTTTTTTTCCAAATCAAAATAATACCAACCAAGGGTATCATAGAAACAAAAACAATAACACCTTAGGAAATACATCAAACGTGAATCCACAACGATCTTCATTTTTCTCCAATAGAAGAAATTTTACTCCATTGGGGCAATCTCTGGAATCTGCCCTTAAAGACTTGATGGCAAAGAACATTATTACCCTACCACCTCAATGCAACTTCAAGCTAGTGTGAAGCCGCCATCATGGAATGATGCATACTATTGTGAACATCATAGATGTAAAATCCATCATACGAATAATTGCCAAGCCTTGAAGAATGCTATTCAAGATTTAATCGACAAGGACATTGTCACAATAGAAGGGAACCAACAATCAAATGAAGACCAAGAATTTTGAAATCCTTTGCCCAACTATCAAAAGGGTGAGTCTTCTAGAAAAAATGTGAATCATATCGATGAGCATATAATCAATCATATCTACACTGATGACAAGCGGGTTAATGTTATAAAATTCAAAGAGAAAATGGAGTATCGAGAAGTTAACGTAACAACAAGGGCACAAGCTAAAGTTGTCCTAAAAGGTGCTCCTTCAAAATCCATTGTGCCACTGTCTCAACATCAATATGATTTAATCAATCAACTTGGAAAAACTTCTGCCTAGATCTTTATTTTGCAACTTTTGAAGATTTCCCCAGCGCATAAGGAAATTCTAGACAAAGCCCTAATTGAAACAACTGTATCCAATGATCTGAATGTGGATCAATTTCAAGCCATGGTGGGACATTTATCCTCATCCACATGCCTTTCATTTTCTGAAAAAGATGATGTTTCCATGACACATCCCCATAATTCATCATTATACTTAGAAGTCATGGTCCACAAGTTTTGTGTCAGATGAGTTCTAAAAGATGGAGGTGCTGGTTTGAACATATGTACCATGAAATTAATTCGAGCTTTAGGATTTTCTGAGGATTCCATTGATCCTAGAAGAAAGATTAATATTAAAGCCTATGATGATGAGGAAAGAGCATCCAAAGGTTTAATCATGTTACCAATCAGAGTGGGACTTGTTATCAAAAATACTTTCTGTCAAGTATTAGATTCATGATCTTGCATACAACATCTTGTTGGGTCGACCTTGGATCCAAGAAATGCAAGATGTACCATCCACATATCATCAATGTCTTAAGTTTCTTTATGATGGATAGGAGATCACGATACCAGCCAATAATTCTCACAGTTAAACTTGTGCCAACATCAAAGCTAGTCAAAACACTTTGGTTCCCAACAATCGAGAAGCGCCTGCTAATACTTCTCTCAAAGTTGATACACAAATCAGTCAGATAACCAAAAGCTTTGACAAGAAATTATTGTTCAAGGACAATGGAGTAGGAGAATATTCTCTCTATCTGGCTAATCTTCCTACATCACCTCGGTCACATGGACAACCTTTTATCACACAACATCAGATATCTATAGCATCAACATCAACACAATCACTAGCAGAACCAATCACAAAGTTCAATGGAAAATTTATCAAGGATAAATTCCTAATGGAAGATCCTGAGGATAGAGATATTCTAAGTTGGCTCTATAAAGATGAAGATGAAACAGTTCTCAATATCAAGTTACCAACTGTTAAATATGGTAAAGGATATTCAATCATGAAAAAGATAGGCTATGAGGGTAATGATCCTATTGGAAAAAGAAAAGGAGTAGTTGAGCCTATTGATCCTCCAAGACTTGTTGCAAAAGATAAAATAGGACTAGGCTATGATACTAGCTCAAAAGAAACAACATCTAAACAATTGAATGATATTTTTCTCACATTGCAAGAAAGTTTTGATCCAAGGGAAGCATGCTTAATAGCAATTCAAAATTTCATCGATAATAACTCTGACACAAACTCGGGAGAATACGAATGGGATACCATCCATAATGATGAATTATGGAGGGACAAATAGGTTGATGTAATACAAAAGTATACGCCTACTCTAATCAAAGGAGAAGGTTCAGGGACCCAACCACAAGAATCTAAACTACAACGCAACTATGATTCTAGTGATATCGAGTCAAATTTAATCAAACAAGACTATCGTGAGGATAGTACCATCATTGATCTACCTCATATCTCAGATCCTATAGACACCTCTGTTATGACCATAACCATAGATGATTTCATGCAACCTAATGACCCGCTACCGCTAATACATCTCGATCTCATTGACTGGGATCTATCTGAACCTCTAGATATACCTATGTTTCCAACCGACGAATCTATCATAAACTTCCTTTCCACAGATGATGTAAATGATTGTTCCACTAGCGATTTTTGGCATGAGATCCTTAGTCAGGAGAGTGTCAAGTTTCCTAGCTGCAAAAATAAAAATAAAAAAGAAAGATCTAATGGTGAAAAATAGAATCTGGTAGTATTAGATCAAACAAAAGATAAAACAAAGAGCGTATCAGATGGTGAAAACCTTTTTAAGGCACCAGACGATGGGATGCTTGACACTCTCCCGGAGCACTATCATGAGCGATCGCCTATCTTGATTGAGCCTACAAAAGTAGTTAATCTTGAAAGTATAGAGAAACTGAGGATTCTACAGTTAGCTGCATCAATGATAGATAAAGAAGTACCCGAGTTCATGGAATTTCTTAGAGAAAATCAAGTCAACTTTTCCTAGTCTTATGCAGACATGCCAGGTCTTGATCCTGATCTTATAATGCATCACTTGTCCATTAAACCAAGATTAAAACCTGTGAAACAAAAACTTAGAAAGATGCATCCTCATGTGGCACTACTAGTTAAAGAAGAACTTAAGAAACTCCTCGATGTGGGATTTAAAAGATCAATTGACTACGCAGAATGGATCTCCAACATTGTTCCTATATCCAAACCTGACAAAGGTGTTAGAGTGTGCATAGATTTCAGAGATCTTAATAAGGCATGTCCTAAGGATGATTTTCCTCTTCCAAGCATTGATACTATAGTTGATCTGACGGCTGGCCATTCCATGTATTCGCTAATGGATGGTTTTTCTGGTTATAACCAAATCAAGATTGCACCTGAAGATCAGGACAAAACAACTTTTACATGTCCCTGGGGGACTTAATGTTGGAACGTCATGCCTTTCGGTTTAAAGAATGTTGGGGCTACATATCAAAGAGCTATGACTACAATTTTTCATGACATGATGCACACATTCATGGAAGATTATGTCAATGACATACTAGCAAAATCATACACAAGAGAAGGACATCTTGAGATATTATCCAAAATATTTGCAAGGTTGGAAAAGTTCAAAGTTTGCCTCAACCCTAAGAAATGTGTTTTCAGAGTCACATATGGAAAACTCTTGGGATACATAGTTTCAACAAAAGGAATTGAAGTAGATCCTACCAAGGTACAAGCAATCATGGAAATTCCTCCACCAAGGAATATCAGTCAGTTGTGATCACTACAAGGATGACTCCAATCTATATGAAGATTATATTCATTGCACAACTAGCAGATAAATGTCTACCCTTCACACATCTACTACACAAGAATTTCCCTTTCAAATGGGATGATAGTTGTGAAATGGCCTTTCAACAAATCAAGCAGTACTTAATGAACCCACTAGTTCTGATACCACCAAATCCGGACAAACCACTCATCTTATACATTGCTGCCATAGAGACATCTTTAGGGGCGTTGTTAGCACAAGAAGACTATACAGGAAAAGAACATGCAATCTATTATATCACTGAACATTAATAGGTCATGAACTCAATTACACTTTCATCAAGAAGGCTTGCCTAGCAGTGGTCTTTTCCTCACAAAATTTTTGGCACTACATGTTAACTCATACAATCAATCTTGTTGCAAAGATTGATCCACTCAAGTATTTGTTAAGCAAGGCCACATTGATAGGAAGGTTAGCAAAATGGGTCATGATCTTAAGCGAGTTTGATATCCATTATATTGATCGCAAAGAAATCAAAGGGAAAGTTATTGCTGACCAACTGGTTGAAGCACCCCTACAAGCAGAACATCCCATGCACATTGAATTTCCAGATGCTGATGTCTTCACAGTAGAATCAAAGCAACCTTGGTCATTATATTTTGATGGCTTCTTTACTCAACATGGATCGGGGGCAGGTATACTCTTTACCACCCCTCAAGGAAATACCATTCCTTAGTCATATCGGCTAATGTTCCCGTGCACTAACAACATAGCCAAATATGAAGCTTTAATCACTGGACTCAAAATAGAATTGGAATGGAGAATCACAAAATTACAAGTTTATGGTGACTCACAGTTAGTCATTAACCAGATCAATGATGACTATTAGACCAAAGATGACAAATTGTTGTCATATAAGAAAATGGTTGACGATTTCAAGAAATACTTTGTAGACATCAAGTTCATACAAATTCCAAGGCTTGATAACAAGGCAGCTGACGCTATGGCCACCATCGCTTCATTGTTACAACTCCCAGAAACTCAGGATCGCTATGAATTTCTAGTGGAACAATCATTTACGCCTGCCTATGACACACTTGAAAGCCAAATCATTTGCCACTTAGTAGGATCTGATTCACCTTGGTATGGAAATATTTATGCCTACCTAAAAGATGGCATCTTACCACTTGACTTATCCCATAACCAAAAGCGCAACTTTATCTGCCAATCTTCTCGCTATACCCTTATCGCTGACACTCTCTATCGCCGTGGTCTTGATGGTACTTTACTTTGATGTCTTGAACATGACGAATCCGATAAGGCTTTACAAGAAGTTCATGGGGGCATTTGTGGTACTCATTCAAGTGGACTATCCTTATCCAAGAAATTTATTAGAATGGGTTACTATTGGCCTACAATGGAGAGGGAATCATTCAATTTTATAACGAAGTGCTCTAAATGTCAGATACATGGAAATCTCATTCATGCACCAGCATAGGAACTACAACCGTTTGTACCAACCTGGCCATTCTCTCAATGGGGGTTGGATTTATTTGGCAAGATTCATCCTTCATCCTCGAACGGACACAAGTTCATCATCACAGTGACAAAGTATTTTACCAAGTGGATTGAGGCAGTCCCTCTCACTAAGGTCACTGGAAAAAAAATCTCATCATTCATACTCAACTATCTCATTTGTCGGTATGGTCTTCCCAACTCCATCATCACAGATAATGGATGACCATTCAAGAATCAGGATGTTGAACGAACTTTGTGAGAGATTCCATATTCAACACAGATACTCAACACCTTATTATCCACAAGGGAATGGCCAAACAGAGGCCTCAAATAAAACAATATTGAAAATTTTAAAGAAGACTATGAATGATGCAGGGAAAGATTGGCACGCTCAACTTAATCCCGCATTATGGACCTACTGAACTAGTATCTGAACACTAACAGGAGCAACACCATTTGCTCTTATCTATGGAGCAGAAGCCATTTTACCACTAGAAGTTGAGATCCCATCACTTAGAGTATCACTGAAAGGCCTCATAACAGATGATGAATACAGAGTTTCCTTGATTGCAAGAATTGGAACTTCTTGATGAAAAGAGGCAATGAGCAGCTGATCATTTGAAATCCTATCAACAAATGATGTCTCACAGCTATAATCACATAGTCAAACCGCGTATCTTTTAGGTTGGTGATCTTGTTCTAAAAGAGAACCCACGTAATTAGCAAGATAGAAAGAAGAAAGGAAAGTTTGAACCTAATTGGCTGGGTTCATATGTGGTCATCGCAGTATACAGTTCAAGAGCATACAAGCTGTCAATACCAAAAGGGGACATGTTTGACGAACCCATCAATAGTATGCACTTGAAAAAGTATTATGTCTGAAGCAGTTATCATCATCTCTAAACAGTCCTAAAAAAATACAAAAACATCAGAAAAGGTCCTGAAGAAATACAAAAACATCAGAAAAAGTCCTGAAGAAATACAAAAACATCAGAAAAAGGTCCTAAATAAATACAAAAACAACAAAAAAAGTCCTGAAAAAATGGTTACCGTGGTGAAAACCTGGCAAATAGGCATCTCGGTAGTGACAAAAAAAAAATAAAAAAAAATGTAATAAAATCAAATAGTGAAAATCTGGCAAACAGAAGCTATTTGTAGCTCTCTATCTATTAGTTCATGTTCTGCACTTGACTTCTCAACCTTCATTTCATGCATCTTTCCATCATCTTAACAGCATCATAATGTCACCATTTTCCTAGAGTGATAAACGTCTTACCATGGCTTGATTATTGTACATATCCATTTCAACAGGTTGTGTCAAATACTGGGGCCAAACGTTGACATACTCTAGGGCAACCAACTTTCAGGATCTACCAAAATAGTTCGACAACAATATAGAATTCAGTCATGTGAACAAACAATCAAATCACATAAACAGTTATCCAACCATTGATCCATATCACAACGGTTTTTCAGCAAAATACCATATCATGACTCATATCTAGATGATCTAAAATCTGAATAATGATTGAAATATCAGTTTTACATTTTGAACAATGGTTGTTTGATTTTTTGATATCATCTCTCTAGAGCACACTCAATGAGGTACTGAACTAGAGTGGCAAGGAAGGAGGATGATTTTTCTTTGTCTGTTGTCTTGAGGTTAACTATTTATTTGATGCAAATATGTCATGAAACATGATTTCCAAAGCATATCATTGATGACAGTTCCACATTTTCCTTAGAAGGTGGTTAGTCTTTGTCTGTTTATGCAAAAAAATGCTCACGTCATCTCGGTTCAATTATACCTCGATGCTTGTGTTCGCTTGCTATATCAAAAATCATGAAAGTTGTACTTAGGTCATCATTGGTGCTAATCTCCCTCTGATGCTTGTACATACTTCCAACATTTTATAAGGCTCTATGATGATTCAAGAAAGCTACTTGAAGGCTCAATAAATAGTTTGTTTTATTTTAGTTGCATTTCATTTAGATCAATGTATATATTTTCATACTGGATTCGCATTAGAGTTTTAATCAAAGCTTAATAGATAAATCAACAGTTGTCATGTCTCTTTGGACTATTTGTGGAGGACATTCAAACATTTGTTTCATCATCACCTTTCGTCTTCATTATCATTTCATCTAGGTCCTATCATTTATCATTTATCATTCATTTGCATATCATTTAAATCCTTTATTATTTCATATCATTCATCTCTTAGGTATTTTGTTTCACTTTCATTTTCATATTATCATTTCATTATCATTATCATTTCATATCATTTGAATTCCTCATCATTTCATATCATTCATTTATCCATTATGTATTTTCATATCACCTTCATTTTCATATTATCTATCATATTCATATCATTAACATCTCACTTATCATTTTCATATTCATTTCATTTTCATTTTGCACATTTGGATCCCATTTTATCACTTCATTTCATTTCCCTTATCATTCCATATCATCTCATTTTTACATTTTCATATCATTTCATTTCATCTTGTTTCCTTACATTTCATCATCTCATATCATTTCAATTCACCATATCATTCCATATCATTTCATTTTATCATTCCATATCATTTCATTTCATCATTTCATATAATCTCATTTTATTACATTACATTGCATATCATTCCATTTCATGTCATTTTATCATTCCATATCATTTCAATTTTATCATTCCATTTCATTTCATATCATTTCAATTTTATCATTCCATCTCGTTGCATTTTATATCATATCATCATTTAATCATTTTTTTATATTCCTCATAACTTTCTCATCATTATCATATTCATATCCTTATTATTCATATAATTATCATTTATCATCATCTCATTAGCTCATATCATTTTATCATCTCATTTCATCTCATAATTCATTTTATTTTACTATTACATTTCATTTCATTTTATATTATTACATTTCATTTTGTTTTATCATTCCATCTCATTTTATCATCTCATCAATCTTTTTCATTACATTTCATAGCATACATTTCATCATTTATCATTCACATCTTTTCTCATTTTCAATACCATTTTATTTTTCATTTTTCATACAACATTTGATTCATATTACATATCATATTGAAAATTCATCATGCATTTCATAAACATAACATCCATCACATCATCATCATTTATAACATTTTGGAAAATCAAAACACAGAAATTTCATACGAACATTACATTTCCACATCATTAACAATTCATATCATGTATCATATCATCTCAACACGTTGCATTTTTTACCATCATCATCCACCTGCATGAGATCATTAGTACACATCATACTGCACATCATCATATCATAATCATATCACATCATCTTGAAAATCATGTTAGTCAGTAGATCATCCAAACTATATATCAAAATCCATATCACATAAACAAGGAAATAAATGCATATCCATCTCATATCATCATATCAAATGCCACACATCATCAAAACTCATTGCCGCTACATATCATCACTCATCAAAAACACATACAAATGTCCACTAGTCCAATGACACAAAAAAATCCAGAAAGATACATGAGATATGATCAAAAATCAATATACATGCTCCAGGAATATGAGATACATCACATAGATCTTGCATACGTCAATCAAGGCTGGATGGTGGAACCCCCTGATGGAGTTAGTCTCGAGGATGGTGGCCTCCCACTAGTCCTTGCATCTGGATCCTGTCGAGGCCCGGTAACCCCCATGCTCTGTGTAGTTGTCCGTGTCCTACTCCTAGTCCTACCGTGGGACCGTGGGAAAGGCTCTCTACGCTTAGGAGGACACAACTCCTCATATCAAACTCGATAATACTCAGCCTCTCTAGCCATCTTGAAGCCCTCTGCAATGGCATCTCGTAACGATGCACTCTCCATGTTGCCCATCAGCCTCTGAGCAACACCCTCGGCCTCTATCATCCTCTGCCTCAATACATCTCTCTCTGTAATCAACTGGGCTACCTGTGGATTTGGGGTAGGAGGATGTGCCTGTGACTGTGCCAGCTGTGCCTATAACTGTGCAACCAACCCCTGTGCCTGAACCAACTGGCCCTACAACTGCACCTATTGTCCTTGTAATGTATGCACCTAAGCCTGCGGAGTATCTATCTGCTCCTACTGAGAGGTGGAGGCAACCCTGATCACTGTCCTCCACCCAATCCCAGTCCTTGACCTCCGCATGATCTGTACACCGCCCAAAATATCTGGCCTTGGTCTCACTGGCACCTGCCTCTCATCCTTGCCGTCATTCCCATAATCCCCATCTGAGCTCTCCTCCTCCTCTCCACTCTCCTAATCCTCTCCCCCAACCGCTGCCTGCTCACCATCTGCCACATCCTCCTGTCTCCCTACCCCTAGTTTTGGTACCACCAAAATGGGTGTTGGCTCATTAGGACATGTCTACCATGGAAATGGATGTGTATGAAAATAAATAGAGTACTCCTTAAACATCCCAACATCAACAATATCTTGCCTATCATCCCATGCCTTAGGCGCTAAAGCAACATACTCTATATAGGCTATATGGTATGAAATTCTAGGTCCCCATCCTGCCTCATCCTTGCTCTGCACATAGTGAGCAACACCCTGAGGCATACCCTATGTAAATCCAAAATGTCATTGTACTCACATGGCCAAGAACCTCTCAAGGATGAATGGGGTCCTCCCTATCAAAAACTGGGGCATACATACGAATGACATATCTAAATGATCTATATCCCATGGCTCGCAATCTAGGTACGACTGCCATATCATGACATCCATATCATCTAGGCACTGTGTCTAGTAATCCAACTTGCCCTAGCTTGGGCTAGATAAGGAACATGGCATACACATACACATATGGTCGGCCTGGTGGCCTACCTCTAGGATAGGTTGGTCTCGTCACAACAATATGCTCCCACACCTAGATCTAGAGCAATGTCACCCCATATGATATACTCAATGCACCTCTATAAACCACTTGATGAAGGTCATCATACAGATGCGCCAACATGCAACTCCCCCAGGCGTATCTCCACGGATATATCAACATCTGCTCAAGGATCCTCCCCCATCCCATTGATAGTCCCTTTGACCGGTGATCTGGACAAAGGAGACCTCCAATGAATACACCCAAAACTGCAGGCAAGGCTGGATATCCCCTGAAATCAGCCCATGGCACCGAGTACCCTATTATCTGAGCATCACCATATACTTTACTTAGAGCATTTGTACCACCTAGCTCCTTGTGATCATAGAACACAAGGGCACCTACCACAGGAATACCAAGAATCCTATACACATCCTCAGGAGTCATAGTCACCTCACCCATCGGCAAATGAAGGGTGTTGTGCTCCAAATGCCACCTCTCTGCCAACACGGTCAACAGTCCCCTGTTGAACTGAATCGGAGGCATCGACAACAAAGATCTCAATCTACATGCCCCTATCAATGCTACATCATTGGGTGTCATCTCGAGTATCCTATCCCACCCCGCTGAGTGACGCTCCCTAATCTGGAGGTTTTTGAAAACCTCCTATTTTCAGTTATTACACAAATAATCAATCAACATCATATCAATGATTCAATCTCAATCAAGCAAAATCAATTTGACTCATGTCTATCTATCTATGACCCATATCAGTGACACATACTCATCAGACTCATATCAAGTGACCCATATCAAGTGTTCTATCTAGGTGACTCATATCATTCAATCAATACACAATCTATCTATCTAGATATCACATCAATTTTCTCTACCATCAATTACTATTTGTTTTCTATTTCAAGAATGCAAATTTATCAACAATCAAAACATCATCCTATTTGTATTTCAGTCACAAATGCAAATATGTTTTCAATCAATAATCTACTATTTGTTTTCTATTGCAGAAAGCAAATTTATCAGAAGTCCTATCAATCATCTACTCTTTGTTTTTCGTATAGGGGAAACAAAGTTATCAGTTATCTACTTTTTGATTTCTATTTTGGGAAACAAAGTTATCAATCAGATTTTCTATCCATATCAGCATGATGACACACCCATTTTTATATCTATTGACCAAAGAAGTAATACAAACATCATCAATTTTATCAAACGGGCATATTTCCTAAAAGCACTAATCTATGACCTCTATGCACTAAAACTCATATGTGCTATTTTGTATCCTGGATGTGCTAAAACTCAAATGCGCCATTTTTTGCCTTGGATGCACTCAAACATTTCCTCTATGCGCTATTTCCCTCTAAGTGCTAAAAATCTAATCCAAAGCACCACTCTATTCCTTGGATGCGTGACAACCCTAAATGCGCTAATGTTTAACCTAGATGCGCTAAAACCCTAATTTTCCTACGGCATCCTATAAGTGCTACTCTTTCTATCAGATGCGCTAAACTAGTTTCTATAGTGAACATGCCAAATTCATCCTATATGTGCTAAAAAACACATCTGAAGCACTAAAATAGTTATCGAAAGTGCTAAAATAGACTTTTAAAACCTAAATTCATGGGAAAAATAGTAAAAATTGATTCAAAATGAAAAAAATTGACAGCAAAAAAGGATGGATTGACTCACCGATGGTCCATACGCAGCTGGTCTCTGGTATCGGCGGGGCCGCTTGAATTTGTGTCGGTGGTACGGAATCTCCATCTTGCGAAGTCACTATCAGAGCAACAGGATTCTAAAAGTCAAAAAGAGCAAATGACTTGTCCTTTTCTCTCTTTTTACCTTTTAAAGGTCAACCAAAAGTGAGTTTTGTGGCATGTTATTTTATTTTTATCTTTTTAACTACCCTTGACTTTATTTTCACACTGGGGCATCCTTATACATCATTTTTCAAGAGCTAAATAACTGAATTCACATCAAAATCCAAATCTCATCATCAAATCAAAATTTTCCAACATTATCAACAACTCATCATCATCAGTGATTTACCTCCCGAGGGGGCATCAATAACACCAGCAACATCTTTCAATCGAAAACATATCAGAGACATTATTAACACCAGCAACATCTTTCGATCAGAAACATATCAGAGACATCATTAACACCAACAACATCTTTCAATCGGAAACATATCAAAATCAGGTCAGGGGCATATTTTTCAGAAAAGGGCAAAGTCAAACATAACAAATTTCAAAAAGCGAAAATATTTTCTTTGAAGCAATACGTTTCACACATCACTTCAAAGAGGGGCAAAATGTAGATACATAAAATTGGTCATATCTGATTAATCCTGGCATTTAATTAAATATTTATTATTTAATTAATTTCTCTAAAGTCTTCTACATATGATTAAATTTAATTAATTTAATTCTATTGTTCATTCAATTTATTCTTCTATCATGATTAAATAAATCAATTTTTATTTAATTATTTCACATTCATATGTCCACTTGATTAATTAAATAAATACACTTTATTTATTAATTATCACTTTTTAAATTTAATTAAGTCTTTTTGATTTAATTAAATTTAAATATTTCTTTTCAAATCTTTCTTCTAGTTAATTAAATATCTTATTTAATTAATTTCATTTGCATACCATTTCTTAAAATTTTAATTAAATATCTTTATTTAATTGAATATCTTCCATATCTTTTCAAAATCATAATTAAATATTCTATTTAATTATGAAATCTTCCATTATTCTTCAAATCTGGGGTAAATATTCTATTTTAAGAAAAAAACCTTTGTGTCACCCTTAAATGAATAATTGAATTTAATAATTCATTATTTATCTTCTTCAAAATCTTTCCATAATCTCACAAAATGATGATTTTTACAATTCATCTTTATTATCTTATCTTACCTCTTTTACAGAAAAGAAAACAAAATCTTGCTTTCTGTTTTCTTCTATTTTTCTTCAGTCTTATCAATCTTCAACCGTTCGATCTGCCAGGAATTTTCACAATCGTTGATCATATGAGCCAATCAAAAGCTTTTGAAAAACTCTATAAATAGCACTGCCAATCCAAGCAATGGTTACAACACACAACAGATTCAAATTAGAGATTAATTGCATTCTAGCATTATAGCATTCTAGCATTATCATTATAGTTTTATTATTCATAGCATCATCATAATCTTTCATTTTAGAAATCATGTTTAGCATCAGAATAATCATGTCTTAGCATTACATGCATTTCATATTAAAATCTCATTCTCTAGGAAGACTGTTCATTGAGCCTAGCATACAATCTGAGAGCCAGCTGGAATCAATGAAAATACTGGAGATAGAGGACGATAGGACGACATCAATAACATGATACTGAGTTTGCAATCTTTATTGTTTTAATATTCTATTTTTGATATAATGTCTTATTGTTGTGTTTGATTCATTTGCTTTTACATATTTAACATGCATAAAATCGACCACACATAATTAAATTACAATAAAATTATCATATAGAAATAATTTTAAAAACATTTAATATATTACTGAATACTAACTTTAGTCTTATGGTTAGAACTTTTCAAATAGTATTATATAATTCTAGATTCTATGAAGACATCTTTCTAGAATGTCTTATATTGCAAGAACTTTGAAATTTGAAATACATAATGGTCAAAATCTATTAAATCAAACTAGATCAAATTTGTAGAACAAACTCATGAAGTTGAAGAAAAATATAATTGTAGACTTTATGAAATATAAAATAGAGAACTACAATAGTGTGTTTTTATTTGAATCTCAAGATTTTGTTTTATGCTATACTATAACTAGTATTGGAAAATAGGGGTTTTTCTACTATTCTAAAATAGAAATAATAAAAATTAACTAGAAATAATAATAAAAATTTAACTTACAAAATAATATATCTCTTTAGTTAAAACTAAGAGATGGTTAGAAATTTTGCTAATGAGAGAATATATAAAAATTTTAATTAAAAAATTGAGTTCATAAGAGGAAACAATAGAGAGTAAGGAAGTTGGAACTACATTGTTGAGCTCATTGTCCAAGATAAGACTAAAATACATGGATGTTCATGTGAGATGTTGTCATTTAATTAACATGATGTATTTTTAGTCATACATTGTCATCCTTGAAAGTTTCAAAACTCGTTTGCTTATGGATATTTAAACTTCCCTACAAAACAAGAGACAACGCAAAAGCACAAAATCAAATAGGAGGATGATAGATAACACATAAATTATAAAAAATAAAGTTAGTTTTATAAAAAGTATTAATGAAAACATAAGTTTACACCAACATAAGAAAACACTACATAGTAAACAAGAGAAAAGAATTTAAAAATTCAATTAACAAGTTGTAGAAATAAAAAATCACTCTAATTGAAATACATATGATGTAAGTTGACAAAAATGCACAATATGAATGTTTTATTTATAAAAAATATATTTTAGCTACAACATGAAATAATTACTAAATATGAACAAAAAGGTCATAAAATGTAACAATAAATGATACAAAATTGACAAAAGGTAAATCATGCAATTCTTATAAGAGATCTCTTCATAATCTAAAATTGATACACTTTTCCACACCCCAAGCAACAAGATAAAATAAGATACTAATGATTTTAATATTTCTTACAGACATTTAAGATATAATTAATTCACTAAGAATATCTTTTGCATAGATCAAACATTGAGATTACAAATAATCCCAAATATCTAGTTGACTTGATAAATATTAATGTTCCAAAAAATGAACATTATATAAAAACCATTTGGACCATGATTGATGGATGAGATAATAAAATTTTCATTACTTTAAAAGGAATTATATAATACAAGAATGTATATTCAGCTATAAATTAGGTTCCAATATCATTATCAAATATTTAAAGGTAGTATGACATATATTTGTATGTACGTATGTGTTAGACACATAGGACAACCGAGAGTGGGAGGAGGTGGGGGGTGAATTAGTTGTGCATTAAAACATTCAAACCCTTATTAATCATTAGCATGTAAACAAATGAAAGGGCAACACATCCACACACATTCACAATAGAACACCAAATATTTATGTGGAAAACCAAATTATGGAAAAACAATGGTGAGGATTAACTCACTATATGAAAACCAAAACTGATTATAAGAGGCTCACTACCTAGGGCTCACTTCCCAAAGGACTCACTATCCAAAAAAGAAAAGGCTCACTATCAAGGGTTCACTACCCAAGAAGATCACTTCTTCTGGATTACAAAGAAATAGTTACAAAGAGATTCACTACCTTAGAGCAACTCAAGAAACCACCACAATGTCTCTCTACCATTCACAACCTTTGGCTTAATGCCTCCAACAATTTTTGACACACTAAAATGTAGACACCTTT
>VDFB02345127.1:0-28568 GCA_007258455.2 Sequoia sempervirens
AGCTACTATGAATCAATCTATACCAACTAATGCTATTGAAACTAGGAGTTCTTTTGAAGAAAAAGCTTTTGAAACATTGAAATAAATCATGCTTATGTGCTTGTTCTTCCTAACCTACAAGAACAATATTTTGACGTAGAGATCATTACAAGTAAATATGCTATGGGTGTCATCTTGCTTCAAAGTGATAAGCCTATTTGTTATCATTCAAAGGCTTTTACTTCAATAGTCAAAGGATGTCTTGTTTAAGCTAGAGAACTATATGTGCTAGCTGAAGCTATTAATAAATGGGCACATTGCTTGCTTGGTAAAGAAACTATTGTCCATATTGATCATCAACCTCTTCAATATTTGCAAGCACAAAATAAATTGCAATAGGCAAGACATTACAAATGGAAGGGATTCTTACAACAATTTCATATAGTGATCAAATATATAAAAAAGTTATAATATGATGCCAATTATGTTATCTAGACTATCTTCAAACCAATTTCAGATGTCTTTAGTCACACAATTGGAGCCCTTTCCAAAAGAGGCTTATACAAAGACTAATATGGAGAATTTGGTAAGAAGTTCAAAGTGCTAGAAACATAAGGGGTTGCAAGAAGTGATGAAGACCTTTATCCTATGTTCCACGACATTTATGAGATGGCAAGGGGAAGGAAGCCTTTTTTTAGGGAATCGCAAGGGATGACATTTAAAAAATTGCGAAATTTTAAAAATATAAGAAATTAATAATAAATATCTAAATATCTTTGCCTAAAACCATTGTTCCACGTGGACATGTCCCCCCCAAAAAATACCCACATTTTTGGGATGGGGACATCTTTGGGACATGGGGACTTGGAGGGAATGTCCCCTCGCCATCTTGCCACTGCCGCTCAAGACCCAAGGACATTTTTGAGACATCCCTCAAGGAGGGGACATTCCCAAGATGCCCCCAATTTGGGGATGGCTTGGGGACTTCGGGATGTCCAAGGGACTCCAAGGAGTCTCACATCCATCCTAGAGACTTCCAAGCATCCCCCATGGTAGTAAAATAAAAAAATCAATAATTTTAAATAGAAGTGTTTTCAATTTATGTGCCACAAACCCTAACCTTATGGTCTATGGGCTCCACCAAAACCCTAAGCACTCACAAAAACTTATAAATAGGCATCTAACTTCTAAGCCTCATTTCAAATCACTCCTAAGTTTTAGAATAGTAAGGACCTGGTATTGCTAAAAATAAGTAATTGTGGGGGACAATACCCTTTGACCCTACTAGGGGATTTGCTCTTGAACCTCCACCCACCATTGTTAATGTTAAATGTAATCATTGCTATGTTTTTGATGTTTAGTAGTTTAAACATTACTTAGTATGTCACATGGTTGCCAAGAGACCGGTACTAGTACTAGTACAGGAGACTAGTACCAATACTAGTACGTCTATTTTTGAAAAATAGGAGACGAGGGGTACTTGGAGACACCATTTTTTAATATAATTTAATAATTTATAAATTCGCTAACATTAAAACTAAAAATATCATGACATTGAACTTTCAAAACAAGAGTACTAGCATGTCACCATGTGCATCTTCCAACATGTCCAATGGAACCACATCCACATCTTCTATTGACACCTCCTTGCAACAATCTTCAACCTTACAAGGATTAAAACTCCCCATCTCCCACATAGCACTGTCCTTGTCACCCTTTGCAAGTGATGTCATAACACAACCTTTTTTGTTGGCTCTTGCACCAACTCTTCCTTCTCTTGAATGTCACACGGCGTCTACTCCTTTGTGCCTTCTTAGAGTCTCTACTCTACAGCTTGCCTTGTATATATCTTAATCACCTGCAACCTCCCTAGCTATCCACTATGCAATCCTTTTTCCACAATCTTATGTAGGTTCATCTTTGAGTTTCCCTACTCCAAAGCTTGGCCTAAGATCTTATACCATAGGATGTAGATGCAATTGGGGGCCCTAGTGAAGGGAAGCTTGACCATGCAACCACAAAGTTACATAGAACCCACATTAGGTAGATGACAGTCTCCACATTACAAGAACCCACGAAGGGTGTATCAAACTCAAACTTACAATAGCTTAGCTCTATGGCCATTATTCATCTCTCTAATTCAATCAATATCCAATATCCAACCAACTCTAGCCTAACTTCTCAACCACCACAACAATCAAGGTCAATTGTATAAATATCCACTAGGGAATTCAAAGTTCTCACTCTTCACCTTTTTTGGTGCCCAAACACTTTTTGCCAACTAAGTTCAACTTTACCTAACTACAGCTTGTGTTAACTCTCTTATAGCTCCATATCCATTCTAACACCATCTTGAGCTACCACATGGATAGTGATTCAAATTCTTATCATGTTGTGCATGAGCTCTCTTCTCTTAGCCAACCAAAATACTGCACCATCGCTCCTTGGTTTAGAGTTGTGCAATGCCCCATATAGGCACAAGACCTTCACTGTGCATGCAACCTTGTCTTCCAAACCCCAACCAACACATAATCTCCAACTTGTATGCAACGACCACTTTGCATACCAAACCAACTTTGCATATCAAAATATTGCTCCTTGGTTTAGAGTTGTGCAATTCCCAATATGGGCACAAGACCTTCACTGTGCATGCAACCTTGTCTTCCAAACCCCAACCAACACATAATCTCCAACTTGTATGCAATGAGCACTTTGCATACCAAACCAACTTGCATACTAAGACTTTGTGTGCACTTATGCCTTTTCTATACAAACATCATCTTTTGCATCTTCTTAGGGCTAAATCCCCAAGAACTCTAGGAATAGTGAACCCAATCCCCAACAGTTGCAAGATTGTGGACTAACCTAGGATGCTCTTGCATCATCCATGCTCTATAAATAATCCTCTCTTTGGCAAGTTGATTGTATACAAAACTTTTTCTCTCTTGCACTAAATCACAAATGTTAGGCATTTATTTTCCTGCACTATAAACCTCACGACAAGGTTCATCAACTCCACCATACTATCTAGACCAAAGGAAGTGCCCCCAAGTTTCATTCAAAATTCAGCTCTTACATCCTCCAAATTATTCTTTGTGAACTTGCATGAAATGGATGGATCAAAAAGCATAATGCCCCGTCTTGTAATATACAATTTCTTGATATTCTCTAGGATCATCTTGGCTGCAGCACCTGAAGTTCTATAACCAACTAATATGTTTATATCCATTCTAGAAGAAGGTTCTCTTCCTGATCAGCAATGACCTTCAATCTAATTAGCTCTTTCATGCCCAAAGATGCAATAGGTCACAAGTAACTACTAACATTTCTAAAAGCAGAAATGTCAAAGCCATGGCATTCTCTAATTCTATTATTTGTTCTTGAGCTCCTTTGATTTTCCTCAACAACCCATATGACTCATTGAGTAACCTTAGGCTTTAGCCCTCTATCAACAAAACCAACCAGTCCACTACTGAGTACCCTTGCCACATAAAAGCAAACCATCTAACTCCTTCCTCTAATTGTCTTCCTCAACTCTATAAGGTGATGAAGAACTAGATTCAACCAATGGATTGACCAAACAAGCAATATAGGCCCTTCATTCCTTATTTTCAACCTTTAAGGTTTTCTTCTCCATCTTTTAAGACATTTTCTTCGATATTGTTTGCAATGAATTGCAACATATCCATATCATCCTATCTCTCTGAAGGCCCCAAATTGGTTTGGATGATCTGAAAATTAGCAGCCTATACTTCTTACACACTTTTGTCCACTAGTGGAATGGTTGTCTTAGAAATAATGTGCCCCTCTTCATTCTTTTTGAACCTAGTTTTTCTCTTCATCTTTATTTCATATTTCTCAATCACAATAGAAACAACACCCAAATTAAGTGTCTTGATAGACAATACCCATCTTTTCCTTGCCAAAGATGTCCTAACTCCTTAATGCACTCTCAATCAGATTCTCAAAAGGTTCAACTACAACTGAAATTTCTTTCATAGGTTGAATTGGTTATGGCTGAATAGGTGGAACAAATGGAGCCTGGGAGGGTTATTTTGATCATGAGGTAGTAATGCGAAAGGTAAAGATGTATCCTTTGTTGGGTAGAAATAGACTATGGAACAAAAGAACTGGAAGGAGTAGGAAGGGGAATGAATGTTGGAATATAAGAGACTAAAGGAGCAAGTAAGGTGCACCTATGGAGGAGGTCTCACACTCTTCTTCCTACACAAATTTATCTTATTGATCTTGAGGGAATCACCTACCTCGCAAGAGGCCTTCAACTTCTTTCCTCTTTCCTCTTTGTCCCCACCACTGCCACCTTTGCACTTGTTCTTACTAGCACCTGCAAACTTGTGTACGCCCTCTTTCCAAGAATACTATGTTTCTGATTAGAGGGTTTTGATCCCTTTGATTTTGTTGTCCTTGTAGCTTGCTCTACTAACTTTCTTTCTGGAAAGCTCTTTGTTCTATCCATAACTACTTTATTCATCAAATCTTATAAAGTATTTTCCTTGATGGCCCAATTGATAATTCGCATGGACTGCTGATCCAACTGGGCTTCCACAAAGCAAGGTGAGAAAACTTCTTCCTCTAAATCAACTGGATCTTATGGAAAAATCTCCAACGTATAAGAGGTCAACTAATGCAAAGGCATATGACTTTATCCTCCTCCCAACCTCAAAATCATCCACAGAGTTGCCTGATAATCTTCAATTTCATCTGTGTGGGCAAACTTAGTGCCAAGCCTCTCAAAGCTAAAACCCTTTTCAACATAAATTATGCTTCTGTTTTGTAGCTTTAAGTCAAACTTAGAAATTCCCCTATCTATGCTTTTAGCAACTATCATTGTTGAGCACTTGAAAGCATCAATCTGAAAAGGAAATTTGACTCTTAACTAGTGCCTACCTCTACAAATGAAATAAACCTCTGCTAACCATCTGCAATACTCCATTGAGATTACCTGATCACAGTAATACTATAAAAGCTTATAGGTATAAGAATCAAATCCATATACTTTGATAAAGAGAAATGTAGGAAATTCGATAAAGCAATCAGCCCACTCTGAGATGACAGCCCTGGCATGACTCTGATTTCTCAAGCTTCTCACTATTAGCATTAGGAAAGCATCATTTACCCTTTTGTAATGCTTCATGCCTTCTCTAAACTCCATTTGCAAATACTGTATTTAGAACAGTCACTCTCCCCTCATCTTATTCAACCCTGTGAAAATATTTGCCTAAGCCAAGGTGCCTACATAATATGACACCATATGGAAGCAATTGCTCAATTGTTTATGGATGCTATCACTTAGAGTTGTCCCCAATCAATAGCGGTTTTTCCTTCACAGATGATGCTGATGATATAGAACATCTAGCTTTTTAATACACTTGCCTCTAGCTGCCATGTTACCTTATTCAACAAGGTTATCATATACTTAGCTCATCCTGAAGTCATTAAACAACATTTTGGGCAACCTATTTAGCCTCTTTAGCTCTAGCAACCACTTATTTCCCAGCTCCTTTTTGCATTCTTCCAAGTTACTGTTCCACTATTTTTCACATGCTTCAAGGTTAACCACCTGTCTCTTCAAATGAATCCAGGTCAAGTTTGCACATAACTTGATCATCAAACTTTCTAATTTCCATCATATCTATATCATAATGGTGTACACATGCTAACAGTAACTCTTGGCAATAAATAGAAATATGAAAGGAGCTATTTGTATGAGTCCATTGCCTCTTAACCTATTTGCAAACTTACTACCTTCTTTGATTCTATCACTAAGATTCAATTCAAGGATGCTCACATGCCCTAGCAAGGTGCCTCTAACAAGAAGATATTCATTCACTAGGAGGGATTTAGGCTCTATGGCATGCTCTTAAAATTCCATTTTTGAAATGAATTGTACTGGTGAAAATCATATTAAATGTCCTTTTTATTTGGGCTTATTTTGATTAGCGTTCTAAATGTAATAACTAGTTTACATGTGGTATATTCTTGTGTGAATTTGGCTCATAATATCACACATCTCAATCCCCTTTTATCACTAATTCCCAGAGATTTGCTCTTGATCCCTAGATCCAATTTTTATCACCTTGGGTTAGATTTATTGTGATGAGCCCTGCTGGCTCTCAACTCAAGCCCCAATATTTCTTAAGTCTTTTTAGTGTTATTTAGTTTTTTAGAGAAAGTTTGATAGACAGAAGAGAAGGGGCGCAGCATATAAAAGCTTGTAAACTGAAATACAGAGCAACTTCTCACAGAATGGAAATGCAGAAGATGT
Source organism: Sequoia sempervirens (assembly GCA_007258455.2). Lineage (NCBI taxonomy): Eukaryota > Viridiplantae > Streptophyta > Pinopsida > Cupressales > Cupressaceae > Sequoia > Sequoia sempervirens. Next base: position 6,266 of record VDFB02345127.1, read on the forward strand.
TATTACATTGAAACAATGAGATCATGAATAACAAACATACCAGAATGTCTCCAGTTATTTTATTTAAAACAGTAGCCAGCTCGCCAGCCAAGAATGCTGAGAAACTGACAATAAAGGATGCCAAGCCTCCAGATCTGAGTTCTGCCTCGAAACTGGATACAAGTCTCTGAAAATGCTAGACGCCAAGGATGGAAGACCAAAAGCAATCAAAAGGAAGGCGTTTCAGCCTAACCTTTTACACGCCTCTCTAGAATGCACAAATCCCAAGGTAAGTCGTACGGCCAAGGAAAGAATATGTATTATCCCTACTGGAAGCCTCTGAATCTAAAGAAGGAAGCGCCACAAGGAAGAAACCCTTTCTTATTGCAATCAACATAAAATCTCAATATATATTCTCTGTCTGAATCATGTAGAACCTCTGAATGAAGCTCTCAACTGCACTGATTCAATTGATCTTTCACAATCTCAAGAGTGCTCAACACTGAAGAGGTACCGTTCTTCAATGGAGATTGTTCAAACCCTGATCACAGGAGAATGCACAGGAAATAGCACAAGGCAAAGTTGAAATATCAAAAGGTGAGTTTCTCATTGCCAAAAATGCCCTTTTATGCAAAGGCACGAATCCCAAGAAAGATACGCCACTTTTGGAGATTTAAATCTTTTAAATAATATTTAAGTCATTTCAATAGTATTTGACTTAAATACTTGGGTGCACTTTATCAATTTAAGTGATTAAAGTATTAAATCACTTTTAGAGAATATTTAAGTGATTTTAAAATATAAAGTAAATTTGACTTTATAATTAAATATTAAATCAATTAATATTTAATATCACTTAAAAACCCATAACTCACTCAAAACACCATATAATCATGCTAGTCGAGCCGACTCTGCTGCATAGCGCTGTATGAAGCCAATCCTTTGGGCTCTGAGAAAACCCGAGAGCGATCAAACTCTCGAGAGGTACCGACCCTCTAACCACTTGGAAGCTATACAAGGGTCCAATAAAGGGCTAACACACTGTTCCCGAGAACTGTCTAGAGAGGGGACATCACAGTGCGCCCTCCCCGAATTTGCTTGTCCACAAGCAAACTCAAAGCCGGATGCTGAAGAATACTGTCACTCTCCCAAGTAGCATCCTCTGCCGGTAGATCCCTCCACTTTACCAAGTATTCCCTGATAACCCGCCTCCGAAAATGACGCTCTCTGGAATCCAAAATGGCCTCAGGTATCAGAATCAATTTCCCCTCATCATCCAGGGGTGGCAAATCAATAGAAGGAATCACATGTTGTCCCAACGCCTTTTTGAGGCGCGACACATGGAACACGTTGTGAACCTTACTGTCCACCGGAAGATCTAACTCATAAGCCACTTCACCGACACGTCCCTACAACTTAGAGGATAGCGGCTCACTTGGCGGCAGGGACTTGCAGAAGCGCTTCTTGCGAGGTGGAACGCCTCCTGGGCGACATCGGCCACCGGGCTCATGAACACCGAAGGCGCTTCCACTGGTTTTCTGATCGGCATGGCCAGCACGCGCTGGGTGCAGGCTTTTACGGTATTTCTCCATGTATGCGGTTCTCATGACAAATCGCAAAACAGCGGGGCTTTCGCATCCCTTCCGACGTGAACCAGCTGAACATCCATCACGCGCAATGCTTCCAGACCGAGATCAATCGAACAGCGACGGGGTGTGCATTGCCGTACTGCAAGAACAACCACCCGGCCTTCGCTTCAAGCATATTTGCCGGCAACCGCCGCTGGCTGACACATCTGGAATACTTCCCGCTCAGTCACGGGGTGGTAAAATTTGAGTACTTCGGAGTGAGCTTCAATCTCGCAAAGTTTGAATAACTCCTGCCAGAAGTTACTCATAAACCTGCTGTCCCTGTCACTAACTATACTGCGAGGTAAACCGTTCAGCCTGAATACCTCTCGGAAGAACAAGTCTACCACCTGGGTAGCCGTGTGTGTAGTAGTGATTGCGAAGAAGTGTGCATATTTCGTCAATCGATCTACCACCACGAAAATGTTGTCCTTCCCTTGAGCTTTTGGCAAGCCCGTGACGAAGTCCATGGACAAATAATCCCACTTCCTCTCAGGAATAGGAAGCAGCTGGAGTAAACCTGCAGGGTATGTATGCTCTTGCTTGTTCTGCTGACAAACAAGACATTCCCTGACATACTGGAGAACATAAGACTTGAGACCCTTCCAAGAGAATCTCTCCCGTACCTGCCTGTAGGTCTTAAAGTAACCGGGATGTCCTGCCATGGGTGAATCATGGAATGACCTCAATACTCTGTCCCTCATCTCAGAACCTGGGACCAATAAAATCCTCCCTTTGTAAATGATAAGATCATCTACAAGTGAATACCTGTCATCCTGTACTGTACCATCTGCTATGCTAGAAGCCCATGGGTCCTTAGCATACTCTGCTACTATCAGATGTCTCCAGTCCTCTGAAACCAGTGTAATAGAGCTCAAGTGAGGACGGCGAGATAAAGCATCAGCAACCACATTCTGAGTGCCCTTGACATAGGAGATGTCAAAATCGTAAGACTGAAGCTTGCTGACCCATTTTTGTTGCCTTCGTTTAGATCTCGCTGCCCAAGAAAATGTTTCAGACTATTATGATCAGTTTTAACAGTGAATTTGCTACCAATCAAGTACTGCCTGAATTTGGCCATGGCATGCATGATGGCCAACATTTCCTTATCATAGATACTGTAGCTCCGCTCAGGACCTCTTAGCTTCCGACTCTCGAAAGCTATAGGGTGTCGATCCTGCATAATAACTGCACCAATACCCTCACCACTGGCATCGCAATGTAACTCGAAAGGTTTGGTGAAGTCCGGTAGAGCCAAAACTGGACATGTGGTCATGAGAAGTTTGAACTTCTCAAAGCACGCCTGTGCTAGTGGTGTCCACACAAAAGCAACTTTCTTAGTCAAATTAGTTAGTGGCGCAGCATGCCGCGAGAATCCACTAACGAACCGACGATAGAAGGCACACAATCCTACAAAACCCCTGAGCTGTGTCAAAGTCTCAGGTGTAGGCCAATCGATGATGGCTCGAACTTTCTCTGGATCCATGCTGACTCCTGCACCACTGATGATGTGTCCCAGATATAAAAGCTCTTCCATGCCCAAAGCACACTTAGACTCCTTGGCGTACAAGGACTCCCTGTCAAGTATACTTAGTACCTCATCCAAGTGAACCATGTGTTCCTCCCATGATTTGCTATAAACCAGGATGTCGTCGAAGAACACCAATACAAATTTCCTCAAGTGAGCATGGAAAACCCTGTTCATAGTAGACTGAAATGTGGCTGGAGCATTGGTTAAACCGAATGGCATAACCAAGAAATCATAGTGTCCACAATGACATCACGAGCCTTGAGTTTTCTCTATAATCTCCCTCCTCTGGAACTCCGTTTGAGTGAACATTCCCTCATTCATTTCTTTGAAATCATGGCTTCCATGAAATTCAGAACCACTCCGGCTTCATCTCCGTGGTTCGAACCATAGGCTTCTTTATATGAGTTTTCTGTTGAGCATTACGTAGATCAATACACATTCAGGAAGAAGGTGTACCATCGCCCTTCACCAAAACAAGCCCGGTAAACAAAGGGTGACTTACTTCATTAATGCCCCAGCTCGCTCCTTAATAGTTTTCTCAATCTCATCTTTCAAACGCTTGGGATGCCGGTAAGGAGTAATCATGATCGGTTTCGTGCCCTCATCCAGCTCTATAATATGCTCAATACCTCTATCAAGAGGTCTGCCTAGTGGAATTGCACTAAAAACCTTCGCATGTTTGATTCGAAGTTCCTGCACATCAAAATGGTAAGAAGAAGCTTGCTGCTCCAACTGTGAAGGCATTAGTTTGCACTCAGCAGCCCACTCTACCATATCGTGATGAATCAAACGTTCCATTCTTCGAAGTGAAATCTCTCTAAGGTTGTTGTCCTTGATGGCTTTTAGAATATGATTTGTGCCATCTATGCTGAATTTCATCTCCATGTCACGCAAATTAAGCGTGAACTCTCCTATTGCATGAAGCCACTTCATGCCAAGAACTATATCCGTTCCTCCCATGTTCACAACATAAAAATCTGCCTTCAACTCGAAATTGTTGAGTTTCAAAGGCAAGTCAGTATCATCCTCTCGCAGTTGAGAGTGTATCCATCTGCAACCTTCACACGTATGCCAGCCGGAAAAATCAGTCAACGCTTCTCCCTCATAAAACCACTCCATGTGCCTGTTTTGCCCTTTAGGTTTGAGGGGGCAGTCATGATTAAAGTCATACGGACCCTTGCAGTAAAAACAAAGTTTTCTTCTTCGTAAATCGTTCATTGTTTCTCGATCTAAAGGGGCTGCAAATTTCTTCTTTTGATCTGCATTATCAGCCTTCTTCGGATCTGATTTATTCTCTGTGTAGGAGGTAGTAGGTTTCGAGCCAAATGGCTTACGAGGTGTAGATAGCTCCATGCTGCGAGCTTTCCTCATGGCCTCCTGTAAAGTAGGTGGATCAAATGCTTTTATCCAACCTTTCATGGGCTCGAAAAGACCCTCAATGAACAATATGATCAGCCTTCTCTCTGAGATTCCTGTCACCATCACAGATAGTCTTTGGAACTCTCCAATGTACGATTCCAAGCTACCTAACTGTTTCAGTTGTGCCAAATCTCTGAAGAATAGCTCAGGATCACGTCTATCAAATCTCTCTACCAGTCTATCAGTAAACTCCTGGTACGAGGTAATCCTGTCATGGTGAAGAGTAGCCATGCCATGAATCCACCAGTCATGTGCCACGCCATCAAGGTGAAGTGCTGCAAATCGAATGGCATCTTCCTCAGGCATGGGACGTAGTGTCAAGAATGTGTCAAGCTTACTGACCCAAGCACGTGCTGTAACTCTACCACTGCCATCAAAGTTCGCCAAAGTAAGCTTATTGGTAGCCTGTCTAAGATCATTCTGCTTGTGTCTAGGCCTCCTGTCATTCCTGCTTCTGGTGTGTTCTCTCTTCTGGCTCATGAATCTATCGAAGTTAAGGTGCTCCTTAACTCTCGGTGGCAATGCATCCCATTCATCATGCATAACCATGATGTTATCTGCAAAATTTATCTCACCACCCTGTTCAACTTCGTCCTCTTCCTCAGCATCATTTCTAGTAAAAGTAGGACATGTAGCTCTCTCAAAGGTGCGTGCTGGAGCTATGACTCTCTGAGGCTCTCTGTGAATACTGCCTTCCAATCTCGATCCAGATTCTGAGCTCTATTCATTGTCAAATTTTGGACATTTGTGCTGAGTTGTTGGAGAATAGTCGCCACCTGTTCTTGGCCTGCAACCATGCCTCTGAGCACATCTCTAGCTTCTCTGTCCTCATCATCAAGATGATTCATGCGAGAACCTTCAACATCCCTGTCAGCCATGTTATCAAAGCCTAATTCTTCTTCCTGTTCGTCAAATGGAAATGCTGAAAAAGGTTCAAAAGTACTTCTCTGCAAACCAGGACCCCTGCGTGAGTAGTACCTGTCAAACCTATTCTGGTGAGGCCGCATAAAGACTGCTAACCCTGCAGGCTGGCAGGATCAGTGCTCTGATACCACTGTGATGAGCCCTGCTGGCTCTCAACTCAAACCCCAATATTTCTTAAGTCTTTTTAGTGTTATTTAGTTTTTTAGAGAAAGTTTGATAGACAGAAGAGAAGGGGCGCAGCATATAAAAGCTTGTAAACTGAAATACAGAGCAATTTCTCACAGAATGGAAATGCAGAAGATGTTATTACATTGAAACAATGAGATCATGAATAACAAACATACCAGAATGTCTCCAGTTATTTTATTTAAAACAGTAGCCAGCTCGCCAGCCAAGAATGCTGAGAAACTGACAATAAAGGACGCCAAGCCTCCAGATCTGAGTTCTCCTGCCTCGAAACTGGATACAAGTCTCTGAAAATGCTAGGCGCCAAGGATGGAAGACCAAAAGCAATCAAAAGGAAGGCGTTTCAGCCTAACCCTTCACACGCCTCTCTAGAATGCACAAATCCCAAGGTAAGCCGTACGGCCAAGGAAAGAATATGTATTATCCCTGCTAGAAGCCTCTGAATCTGAAGAAGGAAGCGCCACAAGGAAGAAACCCTTTCTTATTGCAATCAACATAAAATCTCAATATATATTCTCTGTCTGAATCATGTAGAACCTCTGAATGAAGCTCTCAACTGCACTGATTCGATTGATCTTTCACAATCTCAAGAGTGCTCAACACTGAAGAGGTACCGTTCTTCAATGGAGATTGTTCAAACCCTGATCACAGGAGAATGCACAGGAAATAGCACAAGGCAAAGTCGAAATATCAAAAGGTGAGTTTCTCATTGCCAAAAATGCCCTTTTATGCAAAGGCACGAATCCCAAGAAAGATACGCCACTTTTGGAGATTTAAATCTTTTAAATAATATTTAAGTCATTTCAATAGTATTTGACTTAAATACTTGGGCACACTTTATCAATTTAAGTGATTAAAATATTAAATCACTTTTAGAGAATATTTAAGTGATTTAAAAATATAAAGTCAATTTGACTTTATAATTAAATATTAAATCAATTAATATTTAATATCACTTAAAAACCCATAACTCACTCAAAACACCATATAATCCTGTGCCGTCAGAAGCTGTCGACTCCTACACTGCCAACGCCTGCTGTGAACCAATCACTGGGCTCTGAAAACCAGAACGATCAAACTCTCCAGAAAGTACCACTAACCCTCTAACCACCCGGCTAGCCCACAAGGGTCCAATAAAGGGCTAACACACTGTTCCCAAAAACTATCTAGAGAGGGGACATCACATTTATAGGTGCAGACTTGACCCAAGTCATTTCCCCAATCACAGGATCTGAAACCTTAACTTTAAAATTCAAATGCAAAATAAATCTTGTCAACTCCCTCTTACTAGTCATTGCAAGCTGACTTGGTGCACATTTATGTTGATTTATGTGCTTGGTTGTTGTATTTAAGGATATTCATTTATTTTAAAACCATCTAGAGAATATATTGAGCATGTCTAGAATTCCATTTGCAAATGTTATAAAAGGAATTTATCAGCATTATCAAAGAACTACATCAGCACACATCATCTTAGGTCTATTGCACATTTGCTTGTTGCCTTCAATATTTTGCTCAAAGCCGTGAAGCCAATCCATTAAGGGTCTAACCAAGGAAAATTTGACCCTCACAATTCAACAGATTACCCAAATGTGTTCCTGAACACCACCTGCTCTTATGCACATTCAAACAGCGGAAATTGAAGCAAAACAAATTCCAACATTCAACAGTCTATTGTTTCAGGTACGCAAGTTACAATTTAGTTCTGCACGCAGGTTCAGATTTGCACTTGCAGAAATCACATCAGCACTTATGTACATGATCTGGAGTGAAATCCTAGAATATTGGCAAAATCAACTTCTGACATCTGTCACAACAATTCTTCATCATCAAATTTTGAACTAAATATCACATTTAAGTTATTTTAGTATCCACATTTAATTCAATAATTTCAGTTATCAGTCCAAGCTCATAAATCTTAGGGCTTTAATTTTTGTTTAATTATTTGTCTTTGGTAAATTATTGTGAAAAACACATTAAGCACTTTATTTTTATTACAGTAATACATATCCTTGACAGGGAATAAAACAATGCAGCATATTTTCTGCATGGAAGCACCACAAGAAATCACAAATAGATTGAGAGGAACACAATACAGGAACCCAGGTAGAACTTTGATCACTGGTATGGGACACACAATATACAGAAACAGATGATTCTTATAGCGGGGAGCTCATATACATGTCACATCCATGCCAGTTGCCCCATGGTGGATGTTGGAGAGAATGAAATAAACTAAAGAAATAATAAAAATAAAGAAAAGAACATAGTCAATGCCAAATTAATGAGGCATGGTCTAGCATATGGGCTGGTAGAGAGGGCATTGAATTGGAGAGGACTCGATGGAGGGAGACAAACCTGCAACGTAAGTATAGCGATTCTACAATGCAATTAAGAAGGAATGAGCACAACTGAGCGAGGAGGCATCTGTGCCATTATGGCAACCCTCTCTTGAGAAAAAAAATGGCGAGTCGATGGTCAACTGGCGTGGAAGACGATATAGGCAAGAATGTGATTGGAAGGAGAAAAGCTATGGCAGGAGACAACCATAGTTATGAGGAGAGGGAGTAGGAAGAAAATGGGGGGTATGCCATTAATACAAGTATTGTGTCCTAGTCTCCAGGCCATGTGGAAAATGAGGTGTGGCAGCCATTAAAACCCCATGACCTCCCTTGACTACATACATGCACAATTTTGGACATTAACCTAGAGATCACAAATAGCAGAGGGAGAAAATGCAGAGAAAAATCATGAAACTTGAGCAGAAGGAGATGCAAGCAAGGAGTTGAAGGAGAAGAATGCAGAAAATAGCATGGGAAAAAGGAGTCGTCGCCAAGAATGGAAAGGAAACGTGGTCTCATGGAATGCAAAGATTGCAGGATATGCACAAAATGGATTCGTTGAAAAGACTTTAGAAACTTTCAAACAAAATCAATTGGTGGGTGTGAAGCCAAATTCTACTACCATTGCCCACATTGTACTTGTCTGCGCCACTTTGAGAGCTTCCAGAGGTTATACACTACCATCAAAGCATAAAAGATGGGCATCCATCAAGCTGAAGGGATGGAGAAATTTCATTGAAGAGGGTACGAGTGAAAAATAGAAAGGATTTGCAAGGAGAGATATGCAATCGCAATAGGAGGTTGACTTATTCTGCTATCAGAAATGGACAATTTGGAAGAGTCCATGAGTTGTAAAGGTCAGTTGATTCTTTTGCACATCTTCACTACTTGTTACACTTTTGTCCAATGAGATGCAATACCAGAATCAGATTGATGTAGAAGCTATGATTTAATTAAAAAGTCTGATAGAAGTCTTTCATTGTCAAATTGGTAAATGGAAATATTATTTGCAACTAGATTGGAAAAACTTGTGATTACAAATAAAAGGGATGTGAGTGTGGATCTCAAATACAAGGGATTGATTGGTACGATGCCCCCTCACATAGGCAGCATGCCCTTTCTTACAATGCTTGACCTATTGCATAATCATTTCTCTGCCCTCACTCCCCAAGAGCTTGGTAAATTAGGAAAGCTGCAGTTCATTAATTTGTATGAAACAATTTGCAAGGTTCAATTGCGGTTAGTCTGTGTGCATGCCAAAATATTTTAGAAGTTCGATTAAACAATAATCTGCTGAGTGTAAGTATTCCACCAGAGCTGAGTTCCTTGCATAACATGAAGAAGCTTCTCGTCTTCTTTAATAATTTGAGTACTATCATCCCCCAAGGCTTGACAAATTGCACTACACTTAATAGACTAGATCTTGGGAATAAGATTTTAACATAGACTGAATCTTGGGAATAAGATTTTAACATGCACTGCACCATCCCCTAGTCAATGATAAACGGAACAAAATTGTGTGTCTTAGCTCTATATGAGAATATGCTTGAAGGAAAAATTCCATTTGAGATATTCACAGCAGTGACTAGGTTATAATATATATATATATATGTGCATGCCAAAATATTTTATAAGTTCGATTAAACAATAATCTGCTGAGTGGAGTATTCCGCCAGAGTTGAGTTCCTTGCATAACATGAAGAAACTTCTCATCTTCTTTAATTATTAGAGTACTATCATCCCCCAAGGCTTGACAAATTGCACTACACTTAATAGACTAGATTGGGAATAAGATTTTAACATGCACCATCCCCTAGTCAATGATAAACTGCACAAAATTGTGCGTCTTAGCTCTATATGAGAATACGCTTTAAGGAAAAATTCCATTTGAGATATTCACAGCATTGACTAGGTTACTATATATATATATATATTGAAGAACCTATGTTGATGGTGAAAGCATCCATGTAAACTTGTATATTGATGGTTCAATATTGTTAGTTTGATATTGCAAGGTGAATTGTTTTGCTGTAAGGTCCAATTAGGTATTGAAGAATGATAATGTATAAGCATAAGGGGTACACATTCTTGCTGGCTAGACAATTATCATGGTGAATTTTGACAATTAAGGTCATATTTAGTATAAAGTATGGAAAGTGTGAACATTAGTTAGACTAGGAATTTGATAAGTACAAGAATATGAATTTGCACCATAGGGTAAAGGAAATTAGAAGATCAAGAATATTATTAGTATATTATTACTGGGGTTATGTTTTCATATATTGGTCTAATGGATTTAGTGTTGCCAAGTTTCTTAAGTATGATTCATCATTCAGGCATTGATTATAACTTAAAACAAGCTCATAAATACTATTGCATGTCCTTCAAAGATATCCATTGACCCCTTGAGTATAATAACCTCAATATTGAACCTATTATATGAGTTTCAAATTGTGCTCCACGGGGATGCGCCCCCTGTGTTTTTATGCCGTTTCCCGTACCGAGTACGAAACGGGGACGCAGGGACGGCCAGGAAACGTCCCCTAGCCATCCCCTTTTGCCCTCCAAGTACCCAGTACTTCCAAGGGACTTTTGGCAAAAGGCAGGGGACATAGGGTACTTCTAGAAGTACCTGAAACTTCCCAGCCGTCCCTCGTCCGTACCGGGTACGGCTAGAAGTACCCTACGGCCCAGCAGCAAAAAAGACACATTTTTATAAAAAATTTAAAAAAATTAAAATGAAAAAAAGGCATGGGGGGCCCACAAGGGACGCCCCATGCCACTTAACCTAATTTATTTCTTATATATGCCCTAAAATGAGAAAAAGCAACTTAGTTTTACATTTGGCTTGTGAAGTAAAGGAGAGCAAAAGAAGAGCAGCTGAGTGAAGGAGTGAACAGCAGTTTGAAGAGGAGCTTAGGGCATCATTTCTAGCATATTAGAGGTATGTTTTTCATCTTTGTTTTGTATTTGCTATTTGTTTTTAATTTTTGCAAGATTTTTTTAAGTTTTTCAACACATAGGAAGGGCATTGTGGGTTTTTTTTTTTTCTTTCTAACTTGCAGCTCTTTAAAATAAAAACTTCATAAAAATTTAGAAAACAACCATGAGTAGCAGCAGTGATAGTGAAAGTGAGGATATTGAAATTCAAGTGCAAGAAAGAACTCAAACTCAAAGAACAAGAAATAGACCTAGAGGTAGCACAACTGCAAACATTGGGGGGTGTTCAGAGAGTGGGAGTGGAGCAGGGTCAGCAAGTTCAAACCCATTTGAATGTCCATCTGAAATCCTCAGATAATGGGCAAAAGGCCCATTTAACCCCAAAAAACCACTACTACAATTTGCAACAAGAGTTGATAAAGACAAGAAAAAAAAATTGGGGGGTAGTAGAGTATGGGAGTGTCATTTGTGCCACAAACAATATAAGGGCAGCTATATGAGAGTTTATTGCCATCTTTTGTGGATTGGTGGTCAAGGGGTGAAAGGGTGTAGAAAAATAACCCAACAAGAAAAAATTTAGGCAACTAGATTGCATATGGAGGGGGAGGCATTAAGTAAAGGGGTTTTAGTTGAGAGTTTGCAGCCTAGTACAAGAATGCCTACACCATCAATGGATGTTGCTTCAGCTTCTCAATCTCATGTGGGGGAGGATTCTACTAGAGGAAAGAAAAGGAGTATGCATGTTGTTGATATGTTTAATGTTACAGTAAGAGATGGGGTTGATTCCTCTATTGCCAAGTTTTTTTATGCTAAACCATTTCATGTCTCACGTTCACCATATTTTAAACAAATGTGCAAAGATATTATTGTTGTTGGTCCCTCATATGTTCCACCTGGAGAAACTAAGCTACGCACCACCCTTTTTGATAAAGAGTACTCCAAGGTGAGTATTTTGATGGAGGATATGAGACACACATCGTTGATAGATGGCTGCTCCATAATCATGGATGGGTGGACCGATATCAAACATCGGCCACTCATCAATCTTATTGTCACTAGTACAGCAGGCTCTTATTTTCTTAGAGCTATAGATTGTTCAGGCAAAAGGAAGGATGCAACCTTCCAATTTCAGCTTTTGAGAGATGCTATAGAGGAGGTTGGACCCTCTAATGTTGTGCAGGTACTGATCACATTTTTATTTTATTTTTCTTTCTTTCTTATTTTTGATTTGGAATGTGAGGCATCATCTATAAATTATTAAATTGATATCTATACTTATTACTAATCTCATATCAACTTGATGATATGCCATTGCCAAGTAGTGACCGATTCAACCCGTGTGTATAAATTAGCTGGATTGATGGTGGAGGTTAAGCACATTTTTTGGACCCCTTGTTGTGTGCATGAATTGAACAATACCTTGAAGGACATTGGGAAGATAGATTGGGTGAAGGCAGTGGTTGCAGAGGCTAGAGAGGTGCAAATATTCATTTGCAACCATCAGACTTCACTTGCTTTGTTTAGAACATTTTCGAGGAAGGAATTCCTCAAGCCCGTGGAGACTAGATATGCCAGCTACTTCATTTTATTGGAGAGGATGCTTGAGGTCCAAGAGGCTCTACAATTAATGATGGTCAATGTAGAGTGGGGTAGATGGCAAGAGTCAAGCACAGCGGAGGGAAAAAGGGTGAAACAAAAAATCCTTGATGATGACTGGTGGTCCACAATGAGGTAAGAAAATTGGCATTGCTGATTTTATTATTTATTTGAATTATTTCTTAATTTTAAGGTGCTGCGTGGTGGGTCAGGCCGCAGAATATCTCCCCTTCATCCCGGCACCAATAAAATCAATTAAGACTGGAGTTTGTGAGACTTGTGATGGTAATGGCGGGCGGGGTCGAAGCAGGCAATTTATGGCGGGGACTGCTTTGTTTTTGCCCAGGAGCATCTTAGGCCCATTGTGACGCGACGGTGGGACATTATGAACACCCTGCTTCATATGGCAGCCTATGCTCTCAATCCCAAATGGTATGCACCAAGACCTGGGAGAGTGGCTCCATCTCATGATGAAGAGGTGAAAGAAGGCTTCATGAAGGCCCTTACAAAAATGTATACTTCAAAGGAATCTACTGTACTTCGCACACAGTGGCTTGCATTTTCCAATCTTCGTGGTCCAACCTTCGGCAAACCAAAAGCAAGGACGGATAGAGATGCACGTGGACGTGGCATGGGAAGGATGCACCTGAGTTGAGATTAATTGCCATTCGCCTTCTTTCACAGGTGGCCAGTTCCTCTGCTGCAAAGAGGAATTGGTCCACATATAGCTTCATCCAATCAGTCAAGAGGAACTGCCTTACCTCTAGACGATCGAAGAAGTTGGTGGTAGTACACAGTGCTTTGTGGCTACAGGATCGCCAAACTAGTCAGTATTGTCAAACTCCAACCTTACATTGGGATGTTAATCCCGAAGATGCTATGCAGATTGAGGAGGAGGATGCACGAGGGATTGGTTGGGGTTCCATTGGTTGAGGCAGATCCTTCTATTGACATGGACACTGACACTAACTTAGACTCGAGCTCCAATGGTGAGGGCGATGCTGATTTAGACCTACCTTCTGTTGATTAGGGACCTTGGACAGCGATATATTTTCTTAGTTTTATGTTTATCATTCATTTCATAGTTGAGACTTGGAGCCCTTGGGCATTTTGGTTATAATTATCAAACTTTTATATGATATGTATGCACATTGATAATGAAAAGCATTTGAATTTTGTTAATTTGTTTGTCGATTCTCATGTGAAATCTCAATTCAAGTCTAATGATATGTATTAAGCTTATACAATGTCTAGAATGAATGCTTTATCAATGTTATGCTATGAACATTTGAAATTTCTCTATATTTTTAAAAAAATTCCTATTTTTTTATCAGCCGTCCCCTACTGTCCCCTAAAAAATGACCCAAAAGTACCCCCGTACCGAAAACTCGTCCCGCCGTACCTGGTACTCCCCATCCCCGAAACCCTGTGGAGCATAGGTTTCAAATGGAAATGCTTTCCTATGGATTTGTGTGAACCAAGGTAATTTTGTGTTGAGTAATAAGCCTAGCCCCTATGTTGATATAACGAAACCTTGGGATGTTCAAGTTGGATTTAGAATAATAATGGTAGTAAGGTTCGATCTCGACATACTTGGATGGATGCATCGTGGTATAGGTTTGCTAAATTGGGAACCAATGCGTAGGTATCCTTGAGAGACCTTGTAAGGAGAACTATGTGTGACTTCAATCCTGTTTGGACGCAGGTATGTTAGCAGCAATCCTTGGGCGAAGGATGCCCTTGTGACAGCAAGTCCTTAAGGGGAGGATTTAGGGGGGGATAACTCCAATGTGTGGGGTTGTTCCTATCTTGCTTGACCTTCCCTCCTCCATAAGCTTTAGTTTGAGGCTAAAATGGGTACCAGATGGGTATGAACAAGTTAAGGAAATCTAATAACTTGTATTTAATACGCAATGTGTTTTTGAATAGTAAGTCGAATGAAGTAATAATGGATTTGACCACTTTATAGTTGGTATTTATGTACACGTCGTGTTGGTTCATGTATCTCTTATGTGTTTGTGAAGTTCAACTCCATACCTAGAGGTCTCTATGTATAGGCTCTTGGATCCATTGATTGAGATTTACTTTTATAGGTCACTCGACCAATATTGTGAATTCTGTTATGTATGGCCCACCCAAGTGTGAACCTCCAGGGTATTTGAGCAGTGACAGGCAATCATTGGACCATGCCAATGATCAATGCCTGGGCGACTACTAGGGATTAGCCAACATTCACCTAGTTCACAGAGGTGGATAGCTAGGGGCTACCCTGTTATGATATGATAATAGTTAGTAGTTTGTCACTAGACCGTGCTAATGGCAGATGCCTAGAGCTACTATTGTATCTTTTGGATTAGCCAACATTCACCTAGTTCACAAAGGTGGATTGCTAGGGGCCAACTGGGATTTGATACAGTAACAGTTACACAAGTAGTTACCCTACCATGCGGGTAATGGTAATCGGAGCTAACCGTTGTATCAGGAGGGTTCACTGGCAGTCACCTATAGCACGGGGGTGATCGATGCCGAGTGTTACTTGGCTTGTGAAGAAGATAGTTGACACTATCACTCAAGTCACAAGGTGACATATGCCAAAAGCTACTTCTTCCTAGGTGGACAGGCTTGTCACCTGTGGCCTATAGATGATTGAAGTTGGAATCCACTAGGTTGGATAGGTTCACTACTTTTGGAAAGCTTTAGGATGAAGGATGGACCCCCGATGTAGTATGGGATGCAACGAATCCCCTTCTCAATTATCAGATGGTATACTTGGCCTTGTTGGGTTGAGGGTGGACCCCCAATGTAGTATGGGATACATTGAATCCTCTTCCCAGTTGCCTGATGGTGCAGAAGACCAAAGAAAAGGATGGACCCACGATGTAGTGCGTGATTCACCGACATTCCTTTTCTATCTAGGATGCACTAAGGACAAGTGTGTGTTAGCCAATGTGGATGTTTTTGCCAATCACTATGGTATATGTGATGTGTATGAGCCAGTCACTATTGTACTTGTGATGTACATATGAGCTAGCCACCATTGTACTTGTGATGTGTGTATGAGCCCCAATCACCATTGTACATGTGATGTGCATATGAGCCAATCACAGTTGTACCTGTAATGTACATATGAGCTAATCACCATTATACTTGTGATGTGCATATGAGCTAGTCACTGTTGTACTATGATGTGCATATGAGCCAGTCATTGTTGTACTTGTGATGTGTATAAACTATAAGCTAGTCACTTTGTGTATATGTGATGTATGCTCGAGACAGTCACTGTGCATGTGATCTTGGGATTATGGTATGATATGACCCTTGTGTATTTGTGTATGTTCATACACTAATGATTGGTAATGTTTAGTATGGATCCAACACTTGATGGCAAAATATTATCATTATATTATAATTGGACTAAGTTCATAACTTATGTTTAATGAATAGTCTTGGTTTAAATGTGAGATTAGAGATCTCATGCAAGAGGAGAGAATGAACTCCTTCTAACATGGTTGGGTGAACTACGAAGCCTCTGATTCCCACAAGGGGATACGTAGGCAGTCATCATGAACCCTCAAGGTTTAGATCTAGATCTAGAAATGACCCTAACCATAGGAGATTAGCACTTTTGAGTGTAAGCATACAAGTGGAGAAGTTGATTTGTCATCGCCATGATGAATGAAGAACTTTTGAAATCAACACTTCAAATTTAGAGGAAAGATGCCTGGTCGGTTAAGTTGGTAATTGATGCTAATTGAACTAAAAAGAAATTGTACTGGGTGAGGGGGGGATTTTACAAAACAAAGCATATGCAGACAAACAGATTGAGAGAAGGTATCCATTAATTCTTTGAAGTTTGTGTATTGCAATTCAAGCAGACAAAGTCTAGAGGAGATCATGTACAGAGTAAAACTTGCAGGCAGAGATATTTTCAACTTCTGCCATGTAATAGTTGACTCCAAATAATAAACTGAATTTACCAACACCTTGTGTTATCAATGTTCTACAGCCAAAAATTGAAACAAACGGCAACAAACTACAAAGCACAGATCCTAGCAACCAATTACACAACAAGCTTACAAAAATCATTTAGCTGGGCATTTCCAGGTATAGAAATATTGGGCTGAGAAAGAGAATCACCTTACCACAACCTTCATGAGGGCATATAAAATGTTTTTCTCCAGTGTGAATAAGAAAGTGCCTCTTGAGCTTAGAACTATCCAGAAATTTCTGCAAGCCCACACTTTCAGATGATAAATCATGCTGAAAATAGAAAAAAAATAAAAAAACAAATTATTGCATTCAATTGTTTATAAATAATCCCTCTTTCACAGAACATATTCCCAAAATTCCCTGTCTTATTTCAAAATTCAGTTTCATGCTTCCAGAAATCACTTATAAGACGAGTTTGAAGTGAAAACTGAACCATAGTTCCACACAAGTACAAAAGCCATGTTTATTGATACCAGTGGAAGACATTAAGACCCATTCTAATGGGGGACACACCTTGAGGGGTTGCAACCATAGAAAAATGCCTATAAAAAATGCATAGTTACCCCCAAGATCTATAAGAGGGTTAATAGCTGGCTATGCTGTCCTCTCTGTTTATTTTTTTCTTTGTCTGGTCATGTTCAAGTAATGAACACATACACGCATTCAAATTATATATCAAATGCTATAAACAAGTATAAGTGGTTACCTTGCCGCATCCTTCATAATGACAGACATGTTGTTTCTCGCCATGCACATGGGAATGTTTCCGTAGAGCTCCTCCCTCTGTGAAAGTCTTTCCACAGCCTTCATAACTGCAAAGGAAAATTCTTGGAGTAACTGGTTCAGGCTCTGGCTCTTTCTCCTGATGTTTCTCCTTTAGTGTCTGCAATGTATCCTCTAGAAAAGCAAACACCAATATAAAAAATCAAAGATGTTCACTACTACTTACACAAAATTGAAATTATATGCTAGGACATTTGATTTCTGAGAACAGAAACATTTACATATTCAAAATGAGTGCAGAATTGGTCTTTATCACAGTCTCCTTGCAGATACCCATGTCTAAATATTTTACCAAATTGGAAATGCAGATATGACTTTCTTTGAAGTTCAATTCAATCTTGAGATGGTTTTGTCCCATTCAGTGCATTTGACCAACTTACACTCGACATCAAGAAAATAGCATAAAGATACATATCCACAATGCATTCAGTCTATCAGAAGCACCTTGAAACTTGGTATAGAAGAATCAATGACCATCAACAAAACTGAAAAAGGAAAGAATCAAATAAGCCCCTACAATCAAGATGAATATTCTGTTGTATCGAACTAGAGTGTAATCAACAGCATCAGTGTATCAAAGCCTCACAACAGACACAAAAGCAGTGGACAAAGAGGCAGAGAATGAGAGGAGTAATATGTAAGGACACTGAGCAGAAATATCAAAAGAGTGGTCCAAAGCACCCCCTTTTACTTGATCAAGGGTACAAAGGAGGCTACCTTGCCACTTATCACAAAGAGGATTCCAAGCTACCCAGGAGAGTATGGAGCGCAATCTTCATAGGAGGAATACAAGCATGTGAATGAAGGGGGAACATATGAAGAGAGATCTGAGAATTAAGAGCAGGCGTGTACATGGTGAGGAGGATGAAAGAGAATCAAATATAGGAAAAGACCATGTAACTAATACAACTAGTTCAATTTGGAAGGAGCAGCTTGGGAAAGGCTTCTTTGGTGTCCAAAGGACACCACTGGAACCATCTATGTCACTACCTTCTAGAGTCATTCATGCAGCTC
The DNA here is from genome assembly GCA_007258455.2 of Sequoia sempervirens. NCBI lineage: Eukaryota > Viridiplantae > Streptophyta > Pinopsida > Cupressales > Cupressaceae > Sequoia > Sequoia sempervirens. The sequence goes on from VDFB02345127.1 coordinate 24,598, forward strand.
CATTAGTTTGTTTCTGTTGATGTGCAAAATCATCTATATCACTTCCTTCTAAAGTTATTCATGCAATTCCATTATTTGTGTTTCTGTTGATGTGCCACTTTGAACATCAACAGCTAAGGGAACAGAGTTCCTTTTGATTTAGAGACCTATTTAGGTTGCCAACACATGGGTTGCCAGACACACTCCAAGAGATTATTATAAAATACAGAATGAAGAAAAAAAATACTAAATTGTCAAAAAATAGCAAACAAACACTGTTGAACTAATAAATTACACAGTAGTTCTTAAATTTGTTGAGTGGAAAAAGAACAATGGGCAAGAAAGAGATTTCAATCAAGATTGACAAATCAAGCTTAATCAAAACACTGAATTTCATTTTCAGATTCCACACAATCACCATTAACAGAAATAGTGTAACCCAGATATGTTAAAGATGACGCAAATTAATACGATACTAAGATTAATTCCATTAAACAGCTAATGCTCAAATAAAAACAATCAATCTCAATATTGCTGTAATGTAATTTTTATAGGCATGCAAACCTATCTATTTCAAAAGACAATGGAGCATATAATGAATTAATACCTAAGTTACCGGTACGTCCTATTCTGACCCCTGGTAGGGGTACGATTCAATACCGAAACAAGATAGGGTCCGAAACGATGCAGATACGTCCAGGAAACAAATTTTCCTCTGTGGAAACGAGCAGGGTACGAAACCTTGTATGTGGATTCGTTTTTATCATTTCCAAAGTTCAAACCCGGACAGAATCCATGTCCTCTCACGCCCACCATGCGTTTTTCAATGAAATTTGCATTTTTTAATTACTTTTTGTTGACTTTTTTACAATCATTAGATCAAGGGGAAAATGGATGTCATAGAATGCAAGGAAATGTCTATATTTGACATATTTGACTAGGTATAAAATAGTGTTACTAATTTAGCTGCTGAGTCACTAAGAGAACAGGTCCAGCAAACAAATTCAGTTGCCAGAAAAACGGTCTCATGTATGACAAAACAACAAAATCGTACCTCTCATAGGAAGTTAAATCCATAGAAGCAAATATCTTTCTCTAGAATATCTTAGCAAACCAAAAGAGAGAGATTTTCAATTTCTCAGAATAATATGAAATGATTATTGTGTTTTAGATTTAAAGCCCTCCTAATTGCATAGAGAGTGAGAGAGAGAAAGGTAAGGAGTGTCAACATTAATTTTCCTATATGATTTTTTCTCATTAATTTTGCGATCGCTGTTTACAGTGCACACTGCATAGCATGTTACTACGTAGCTCGACGTCAAAGTTCAATCCCTCAAAATCAATCACAAACTACAAAATACAAATGTCATGCTACAAAGTGACAAACTACAAAGAAACACAAAGTAAATGGAGCCAATTAGGCTATAGTTACCATAAATGAGGCTATACTGAATCTGTTTGCTGGACCTGTTCTCATTAGTGACTCAGCAGCTAAAATAGTATCTCTATTTTATACCTAGTCAAATATGTCAATTATAGTCATTTCCTTGCATTCTATGACATCCATTTTCCCCTTGATCTAATGATTGTAAAAAAGTCAAAAAAGACATTTTTATGGCTGATTGTAAACACTCGACATTTTTATGTTTGAACTTTAATTTATAATTTTATATCATGACATTTGAGTATCACTAATATTTTAATATTTGACTATGAAAGTGGTGGTGTATTTTTGCTATGTTATTTGACTGTTAATATGGTGGTGTATTTTGAACTTAATTACTACTGCAAAGATGTATATATTTCTGATTTTTATATGTTTTTGTATTAAAGAACCCAAAACGAACCCAACCCCAAAAAAAATTTTGGCCGAACCCGTGTACCGAACCCTCGAACCCAAACCTGAACCCAAAAACAAAACCGATAACTTAGATTAATAGCCATGGAACCAATCAACACAGCAAAGTACTTGTTTATGACACTAAGCATCCATCATGAAATCCAAAACACAATCCCCTGTGGAAACCTGACCTTTCCTTTATTAATCTAATCATAGATTAACAACTCAGCAAGATCCTCACTGATTTGCGAGCCAAAACAGGTCGGTGAGTCACTCACCAAAAAACTTAGTAGCAGGTTGCAGGCAAGTTTTCAGCAAGTGATTCGCCCTAAAACCCAGAAAGCTCAGTGATTCTGTACAAATGACATGCCTAATGGCACATAATGACAGTCCACAGTAGAAAGTATACAAAAAACCCAATTTTTTAATTTTCTCCTTCATGCTTTCAAGATTTCAACATTTGACAAGATGCCATTGATTTTCAGGTGATTTCAACTGATTTCAAGTGATTGTGGACTTATTCAATGAGTTTATTAACCATATTGGAGAGGTATGACTATGTAACTCTTTGATTTTATTTTCTTATATTCTTTTTTCCTTATATTCTTCCTACATTAAAGCATATCCAGCGCCTTATCATTCCATTTATTTTTTGTATTCCCCTTATTTCCTTGTTTAATAGCTAGAGCTTACAATGTGTAATTTTTTTGTTTTTTCCTTTCTGCTAGGGTTTCAATTTGTCAATAGAAATAAGGCATCAAAAGTAACCAAAGTAGTGGCAAGGCTAAGTGATCCAAAAATGAGTTATGTTGCACTACAACTCAATGATGAAGAGGGTCAGACACAATACTTTGCTGGCTCTTGTGGTTGAATACTTTTACATCTGGGTCCCATAGGCTGATGGTCTCGTGGACGATATTAAAATCATTCATTCATTCATTCATCTTCAAGATCCTCTCAAATGTTACACACTTTCAAAAAACAACAACTCTTTTCAAGTCTGTAAGCAAAAGTTGTGGTTTCCAAAAGATGGATAACAAAAATGAGCACTAACAAGGCAATTTCATAACTTTCAATGGTGGTTATGAAACCATTGGACTAACGAAACAGGCAGTTTCATCCCAGAATGCGCAAATGGCTAGTGGTGTTCCAAATTCTGTGCTTTTCTGTAAGATGCCTGGCACAAAATCCACAGCTAATACTAGATTCTGATTAAGAAATCAAACTATCCCAGGTCTGTAATGAATGCCCAGCGGCTATTGCCCACACAATAAGATACCAAATGCAAATTACCAGAAATTAACTCAGACTTGGTATTGTAATCAGATTCTCAATTGACTCAAATATACCACACACCAGCAATGCAACATTCACAGATCAGTTGCTAATTGAGATAGAAGACACATGATAGTTTCCAGAATTTAATAATTGCCCAATATCAGATATAAGCCGATGAGACAAGTAACTACACAATGATAATGAGTATATATTATCAATCAGAATGATACGGCGTAATACATAGCTAACCGCGCAGCTACAGAAATGATGGAAGCATGATTCTTGTGCACAAGAGCATACACCCGAGCCCGTCAAGACTGAATACAGATGTACAAGGACAAATACTAAATCTACGCTGTGATATGCTAGGACGAATTCCCGGGAGTGTGTTGACTCTACTGATGATCGCCTAACTAGTTACTCCACCACTTGAATACGCGACTCCCTGAAGTCCTGATGAATGACCAATGACTCACAATCTGGAGAGATCGTCCTTTACTAATGACGCAATGAATGGTGGATCGACTACTCTGTGGCCATGATTATCTCCTTCAATGATCAGGCAACCCAACCTTCTGATGTTAGCCGCTCCAATGGATGATTGCCTCTTGTAAATGATTTGCGGGCAAGATACGGGAATAGTGGATTAGTGATTGAAAGGAGTGAGTGAAGAATCGAAGACAAAGACTCCCGATAGAGACTACGTCCTACCTGAAGCTGTCACGCTAGGCGGCCGAGATACCTTGTCTTCAATTCGATGATCTCCTCAACGGAAGAGACCCAGCATAAATACAAACGCCAACATGATGTTGGCCCGGCAAAAAAATAAATGATTATTAACTTTAGGCCAACTAAATAAATTTAAATGTTATTA